>VZTX01020263.1:163665-222109 GCA_013400915.1 Pardalotus punctatus | reverse complement strand
TACAGAAATAGCTTATAGTGAAATCTTGGCTCTGTTCAAGCTTGTTTGGTTAGGAAGATATAGGAGGTTTTCTCATCATGTGTACAACATGGGCTCAGAGGGAGAGGGTTTTCCATCCGGTAAATGCAGAGATGCAGGCTACAGAAACCCTTGACAAATGAGGATGAAATACTCCCACCTCAAAATGGCCTGTAAGGGTCATGTACTTTCAGGTGAGGTCAGTAGTAAGAGGGTCAGTCAAAGTGGAAAGGGTAGAAAGTCTTGACTTCTGTCTGGGTAATGGTAGCCAAACATCACTTAAAATCAAATAGTTGCAGATCCAACTTACTATTGAGCTGTCCCTCTGTTTTGGACTGAGCCCACTTTACTAACAAGCCTAAAAATATGAGTTCTTCTTCCTTCTGAATAGAGAGCATGGTTTAGTGTGTCAGCCAAAGGACCTCATTCGCCTTGGGGGGGGATACCTTGAGTAGGCTTTTTGGGTTGAGAGATTTTAGAGATTTTCTCTGGTGAATCTCTTCCAGCATGGTTCCCTTTACTCATCCTTCCCACTCTCCATGATCTGCCTCCCCGCTGTCCCAGCAGAGCAGTGATGAACGTGGAGACACACAAAGCTGCTCTGCTCAAAGTCCCATTTCTTCATTGCACTTGTGTCCTCCCAGGGTATTCCATGATGTCTGGCTGAACTGTAAAAGCTGCCTTTGGTGTCAGACCTGCAAAATGCTGGTTCATTATGATTGGAAGGCATGGCTACATGGATTGATACTGGCAGAGGTGAATGAACTCAGCCCATCATTTGAACATGTTCCAGTCTTTCTTGTACGTGGTATCACCATGTTAATGCTGCCTGCAATCAAAGCAGATCCATGTGCTTGTGTCCATGTTCATAACATAGAAACATAGAATCATTCAAGCACAGAAAGAGTTGGGTTGGAAGGGACCTTAAAGATCATCTTGTTCCAACCCTCTGCTGTGGACAGGGACACCTTTCTCTAAACCACAGTGCTGAGAGCACCATCCAGCCTGGCCTTGAGCACTTCCAGGGATGAGGCATCCACGGCTTCTGGGCAACCGGTGCCAGGGCCTCACCTCCCTTAGAGCAAAGAATTTTTTCCATGTTAAAGTTTAGGATTCCCTGAACTGCAGCTCTGGTGCCAGGTCATGGAAGCCTGTGAGACATCAGCTCATTTGGCTTTGTTTTGAAGTATCAGGTTTCTAATCCTTAGGTCTGAGGAGAAGAGCATGAAAATGCAATTTACTTGTAACTACTACAGAGATGCACAGGCCATTCTCACCTGACTTGGTAAACTGTGCAGCCTGATGGCAGAACTCCCTGCTTGGCCATTCTGGCTCTAAAATCCAGGGAGTTTTGCCTTTAGTTTGACCTCCTCCAAATGGCCTGAGCAAACCCCACTCCTGATGCGGTAAGAATTTAATATGATTTCCATCAAGATTGTCGTGACAGTCTAAATTTACACCTCTGCAACTGAGTTCTGCAGATGTCCCGTGTGCATTTAGATAGTTTGAAAGCGTAGCCATAGGTGTGGGATTGTCCTCTGCTTGAGAAATGGGTGTTGGCTTCAAAATCCACTGCTCTTGGGGCCATGCCAAGGCAATCCTAACGGAGAACCAGGTGTGCGGCTGTGGATGAGCAAACCTATGTGCGTGTGGAGAGACTTAAAACTGAAAATAGGGAGGGGAAAGAATGCAAATAACCGTGGAAAAAGAATTTTGCTTTTGCTTTGTTGAGAGTGAAACCTCACAAATTGGAGAATTTCCACCAAATAATTCCCTGAGAATAAAAACATGACTGATCGGGAGGTACTTTTGATTTTTCCTGTTGAAAATTGTGACAGCTTTTTATACTGTAACATGGAATACAAAACTATTTTCAAATTCTTAGGTATCCCCACTGTCCTCTCTTACACACCTCAATGAAAGGTACATGACACCAAACCTGAACTTTCTGGTAAACCTCCTTCTCTTTGATTGCAGCTCCTTTCTGGAGGGAGAAAAGGCCCCCTTGGCTCTTCTGCCCACAAGGGGAAAAGGGAACAAGGGACCGGCTTCAGCCCGGGGGAGAAGAGGGGGCTGCAAGTGTCCTGTCTGCCCCAGCTGAGGCAGGACAGGGAGTAACCCACAAGAGCTGGCACTTGGCTTCTCCTACCTGTGGAGGAGGTCTCTTCCCAATAGAGGGAGGCAAAAGATAGACGGCGGGAGCTATTGCTTCAGTGGGAAAGAAGATGTGTGTGGGTGTATAATGAGGGGACTTTACAAATAATTCCTTGGTGATTATTCATTTTACAAAGGGATGATCTGTTGCCCTAGAGATATCCCATGGAGTGCTTAATTTCTAGAGAAGTTTGGAGAATACAGGACTTTGATTCCAGTGCTTTTTTATTTCCTGCCCGATGGCAAAAATAATTTTCATAATCTGTCCTGGGGCTTGTCCTGTGTCCAATTGCTGGTTGTGTGCACAGCCCATTTTGAAATATAACTTTTTGTTTGGAAACTGAAATTGTTCCAAGTAATAATACCTTCCTTTCAGATTTTCATTTTTCAGAAGTGACCCACCCTCTATTGAATAATAAATCTTGATAACCATGGTTTCTCAGATAACATGCAATGAGCTGCCAATATTGCTTAGGGAGTAAATCAGGAAACCACTGGCTGGTGTTATGAAGGAATCAGTTATCCAAAGAGGATCATCTATGCTTGGAATATTTTTAAATAAGGATGTGTGATAGAGATCACCTTTTTTGAAGATGTCCCAGGTTAATACCAAAATAAGGATACAGATTTAAAGAACAGATCAAAACACTTCCATTTCCAGGTCAAGAAGAATTGTGATTCAGTCCAAAGTAAATTAAACTCACACTTACATGAAATCCGCAGTAAAGGAGGTTTATAGTGGAAACGTTGACTGACCTTTAATAGGAGCAGCGAGGCCAGCATTGCTGTAACACCAATTGGAAATAAGAGGCCATACAGGCAAGGGCAAGGCCTTTTCCTTAATCTAGTCTGAACATTCAGAGAGAAAATCCCAGAGCAGTTAACTGACTCTCATCTTTTTTTCCATTAATTGGCCGCAGCACAGTACTCTGAAGCTGACAGAAATAACTGCTGTGATATTAGCACAAGCCTAAGCATTGCCAAAAGCCATTTTATTTTGAAGCTGTCTGAATTACAGTATAATTTCCTCTATTGCTTACCTAAGAGAGCAGGAAGTTGGCTGTCCATCTGCTCGGCAAAAGGCTCCGAGCTTTATATGACATAAACCTTTATTTCTCCTATCTGTGGGAAAATGAAGTCAGGGCACTTCCAGCTAGGATGAGGATATGAGATGCTAGAATAATCTTAGACCAATTACACTTATCCAGTTTTTAGTCTCAGGGCCCTGGCTGCTACTGCAAGCTTCTCCTGGAGACTGAATAACTGGGTCATAAATATCCAGTTCCTGGATCTTCTTGCTCTACCCCATCTCTTCCCTTTCAGGCAGGCACTTTCTTTCCTTCTTCTCCAACATGTGGATGATGCAAGGAGGCAGTGACAAACTATGGGGGGAAGCAGTGTGATGCCATGCAGGTATCCCATGGCAGGATACTTTGAATCTAGGAACCCACAGCTCAGATCTTTGTTTTATTCTGGCTCTGGCGTGTGTGAAATACATGAACAGTCCCATTCCTGGACAAGCTCAAGCTCTTGAAGACTCTTGTCTTCTGCTTGGTGACTGGCGCTCCCTTGCAAATAACACTCTTCTGATGATGGGGAGTTCAGTTTTTTTGGGATTAGTGTTCCTTGTGACAATACAAAGACAATGCATGCTTCCACAGCAAAGTTTGCTCATTTTCTGGAATCTGTTCGGCTGTTCCACTCATCCACATGTTTAATATTGTAAGTGGCCTGCACCTAAGCCTCTCAGGTGATTCTAATACCACTCATTTATCTTGTTTCCCACAGAAACAAGATAATTCAGAAGATAAACCACTATGTAGAAGGTTCCATTCCCAGGACCAAACTCAGAAGTGAATATAAGTGAGTTTAAGCAAGTTGAAATTCAGAAGCTGTTGGGATTAGTGCAATCCTCTGCTTTACTTGAAGACTTTTCAATTATGTGTCCAACATGTGTACTCCCTGAACCCCTAAACTTTTAAAGTTACACTCCTTTGGGTTCACTGGGCCAAATTAAAAGGTACTGTGTACATTCTGTTCATCTGTTGCGTTCATTTCCACTTCCCATGGCTATTTCTGTACCAAAAGCTTCAAAGACACAAGATGGCCTATCCTCTCCTCTAAAATGATTTATTCTTCTTTTTGGTTTTGTGCAGCTATTTAAATCCCATAAATGGTGGTCTACTGCTTGGTTATAAAGGATTTTAAGTTTATCATTGTGTGAAAGTCATAATGCTGGTGCAAGGGAAAGCTTATTGTTGTATCCATGGAGTTGATTCATTGTTATTTTAGCAAAGAATCCTTGATGTAGGAGTTATTTTTTTTCAAATACATTAAACACTGCATCTCAGCCATTTGTCCTCCCATATTATCTTGTTCCATCAAGAAAATTCAAGCCCTTGACAGGAGTAAAATATTATGAGGGTTTTGTAAAAGGCAAAAATTAGAGAAGTCTGGACTGCTTGTGTTGCAAAATACTTGAATGTTGCATCAAATATTTGGATCTCAATTGTTCTCTTGATAGAAAATTAATTGAGAATCCAATGGCATGAAATTTGTACTTAACAAGGAAAACAGCTGCTTACATTTTCAAACTTGCTTCCTGATTTTGCTTGTTTTCATTGTTGCTTGGCCGTTCTGCTGGATGTTAGGATGTGATGCTCAGTAGCAGCTGCTCCCTGAGACTCAGAACCTTTTAGTTGGGATACACAGGGTGCCACAACAAGATATTCTATCTTCGGTATTTTTGCAATATTTTTCAGGTATTTTTTCTAATAATTTAGACCTGGTATCAACTTTTCTTTCTTTTCTTTTCTCTTCTTGTGAGTGCTTGAGAATCTTTAAGATAAGACTCCATTTCCAAAGGACCAATTAATTATATAAATGTGATCTATTACCATTGAATACATGGTGGTTAGAGGTAGGTGGATGGAAGAGAAAAATAGTCTTTGTTTTTTACTGGGTTTATATATATACACACAAACACCTGTCTATGAAAAAAATCTCTGATTTACGTTTTCCAAAGTCATGAAATAAACTTATATTTTTCAGATCAGCACTTGTTGCACGAGCATCAGCAATTTCTATAACTCACATAAGCTTTGACTAGTAAGATATAGGGGTAAATGGAAATTATTTTGATTCTAGTCTCTCCAGCTATCTTGCTTGAAGGCAATCCAGACATATTGAGAAAAGGGAATTATTCTGGGCATTTCAGCTCCTTGCCAGAATCAAGATGTAGGAGTTTAAAATAAAAGCAAGACAAATTTAATTCTTCTGGCCATGTAGTTCCATTCCACATTCAGGGCACAGATTTAAAATATTCTATTGCCTGAATTCTTATTCTCTGCCTTGCAGTTGAAATAAAGAAATACTAAAAATAATTGCATGGGCAGTAGTTTGCTCATTCAGATCCTTTGCTGTACCTGTCCCTGTGGCAGCAGAGTTGTCATTCAGGTGCTCTCCGTGTTCTGAGTCTTTTTACATACAGAAAAGTAATATCTGGAAGGAATTCACACAGTTCTAAACTGATTTGATGTTGAAATCTCTCAGCTGTGTCCAAGAGGGCTAAATACAGATCCCATCTGAAATGGGATCCAGTGTTCACCCTTAAAAGGTGCAAACCAAAACTTTTGGTTCAAGAAAACACAAAGGTAATAACATTTTTGTGCTTTTCCTTGCTTCTAATCCTCGATAGTGCGTGAAAGTCATTGGCAGCCCGGGTCTCTGTATCTGCCTATGCAGATGGAAAAGTAGATGAATTATCATGAATTAAATCAGGGATAATCCAAACTGAGTTCAAAACTGATCTGAGATTAAAGGAGAGTGGGCAATTAATTGCTAGCATTTTTGAGCACCTCTTAACTTTTTGACCTGGACATGGTTGCACTGTTTCTTCAAAAAGCAGGAAGTACAATATAAACCTCGCATGAAAACCTCTTCCTTTGCGATTTCTAACCTAATTTTGTTGACAAACCACATGTATACATTCTGACTTGGAAATGTCATAATGTTTATTTTCAGTCAAAATGTTTCAACAGTTCAAACTAAAATAAAATAAAAAAAAAAAAAGATGTTCTGAACTTTTGATTCTGTGGGGACAAAACACTGAATGTTTGATCTCAGTCAGAAATGAAAAATCATGATTTCCTGGGGTGGATATCTTGATTTTTAATTTTGTTTTTTTAACAGCTCTATTTGATACTTTACTTTTTTGAGGACAGTACTGTCCCCCAGTTGTACACACTCAAATTTCTGCCAGCCTTTCAGTTTACACATCTGCTAAGTGTCGTGCAAACAGAGGTTAAACATGTCCTGTGGGGTGACCACTCAGCTTTGTGAGCAGTCCCATAAATAACAGGCAGCTGAAAGGCTGGACTCAGCCTTTCTGAGCATCTAACCAGAAACTGAAGTTTAAAAGATGCCAAAGAGTCTTAAAAACTCACATGTGTTTAAGCTGATCTGATTTATACCTGTTTATAAAAGCTTTAACTTTGGTTATATTTATCCAGTTATTCTAGATTTACATTACCATAAATGAGACAAGGATTTGGCTGCTTTTTCCCACCCCCCGCTTGTTTAAACAAAAACTATTCTATCTCCCTTCTGGATAGGACAGGTCACAGTCTGACTTGATTAAACTGGTTGTGTTTGGATTGAGGGGAAGTCTGTGTTTCCATGCCTGGGTACATGGGGTATTTTAAGCAGTCTACCCACAGAACAACCCTCTTGAGCAACAGGCTGAAGTTTGGGATAATTAGACGGTGCTGAGGATCCCTTCCTTTGCGATCACCCTGGCAAGCCGAACTCAGCGTGGGGGATCAGGGCTAGGCTGTCATAACAGCAGCAGGGACGTGTTAATTATGGCTTTCAGGTCTAATCTCTCTGGAAGGACAATCTTGGCTTCGTAAAAACCCTTTCTTCAAATGCCTGGGGTTTTACATCTTGAATGCATCGCTTGTGGCCAACTTCAAAGTGAGGAGATGGCACCGGGCATTTAACACCAGGCTGGCCAGGGAATACGGACATGGCAGGAAAGGCCTTTGCTTTTGAGGGAATGCTGCTCTAAACATCTAGGAAGGAATGGGCAGCATTCCAGCAGGGTTTGTGAGGGGCAGACAAGGTGCACACTCAGCTTTAGGCTCTGATTGATGCCATCAAGAGATAGAGGCAGTCAATTGCTGTCGTGTTCATCTTAATTAATGAGCAGCAATGCCTCGCTCACAGTGTCTGGTCATGGGGACCTGTTAATTCACTTATTCCTAGGGTTTGCTTTAGCAGATGGAAAAGGATTGTTTTACCATATTTTCAACGGCAATTCAAATCTATTTTTATCTGTCTTTTGGCTTGCATGAAAGGAGGCTGCCACCTGTTTTTTGCAGGTTGTTTTCAGCACTGCAAGCCAGATTAAAAATTGGCCTATTTGGTGCTTTATGGACAATGAATTTGTTCTCTAGCACAAAATAAGGAAAGTATCCAGGGACAGCGCTGGCATTGGCCCTCTGTGATTGTATGAACTCTGTCTCCAGTGAGCTCTTCTGGGGTCACCAGGATCCCTGCTGCTGGTAGTGCCATGGGCTGCATGGGCTGCTCCTGCCCCCTGGGTTGGACATAAAGTGCCAGAGAATGGGTGGGTTGGGTTCTTTCTGCATGGTTCCATTCAGTATTGACTGAAATATCTGGGAGAGGAAGGAAGATTTAGCTGAAGACCTGGAGAGCTGTGATGATTTCTGGGAACATTAAACTTTTTAGGAGGACAGCCTTTAACAGGGAGTTATTTTTGATCTCACTGGAGTTTAGCAGTGTCTGGTTTGAGAGTTTGCTGTTCGTCACTCCTTCTCCTTATGTTAGATTGGAAGCATCAGCACCAAGGCAGTCCAGTGGAAAGCTGTGTTTTCCTCAGTTTGTCTAAGTCAGTGAGGCCCAAGCTCATATCTCCTCCCACAGCCTCAGGAAGGTGTCCCCCTTCTCCAGCTGCTCCTTTATATGCCACTAGGGAAATTTAAGAGTGAATAACCGTCGAAGACACTTGTGATGTTCTTGCCAGAGGCAGGAGTTCTTATAGTCAGCTGAGAGGTCCACAGACTCTCCAAGATGTTTTTAGATCCTTTTTTCTCTCCAAACTCACTTTCTCAATGATTTGGTGTTACATATGGCTGTATTTACAAGCACCTGACTCAGAGGTCCTTTTATTCGTCACCAGGAACTCCACCAGAAGAGCTACATCAGAGCTCGGCAGTGGTGTTATTTATTCTGGCTTCTCTCAGGGTGACTTTCTGGGTGGGTATTTTTGGTTTTGATTTTCTGCTATTCAATTGTTGGACTCTTTTCTCAATTTGTTCTTCTGGATCTACTGAAGAAACATGAGTGCTGTACATCATGGGGTTTAGGCCCTCTTGCACTAATTAACTTGTAACTTCATCTTCAGTTTTGCTAAATTTGGTGCATATTTTACTGTAAACACCCATTTGTTCCACTGGGTAGCAGAGCTCTGTGAACATCTGGGAATCATCATGTGTCATGAATGACATGATGTATCCTCACTGTTAGACCAGCACAATACTAGATCTGATGGATGGAAGAAATGTGTCAGGGGGAAGATTAATACACACTTGGTTTGTGACTTGTGACTCACTGGGTAAACTTTGTTCTCTCTTTGATGGTACAGATCCAAGATCTGAGTTTTCCTCTCCGATTTTGGTCCTGGTTTATAACATGGGAGCTTGCACTAATGAGACTGGAGCTTTTGCTAGCTGGATCAGAACCTTCACATCTGCCTGGGCCAACACATGTAAATAAATCCTCTATTTGTATGGCACAGCTGGCTCTCTCCTGGAGGTGGTTTGCTACCCTTAAGTCGGATAACCAGTGAAAATTCGGTAATATTTGCTCCTTGCTGTGCCTCTGAAAGTGCACATGGTACAATATCCTCTCTGAATGTCTTCTGGATGGAGGACTAAAGAAAAACCTGTCTTGACAAAACGAAACTATCAGTATTTGATTTCCCCATTAAAATTTCATACTGGAATCTCTTTAAAACACCTGTTTGTGTGTCAACCCTGCATTCCCATCCTGCAGCAACACTGTGAAAAGGTCCCTTGGGAAGCAGCAGAACAGTGTCTTAAAGGGAAGGTTGTAACTTCACATGCTAACACATGCATGGACACAGGTGGTACTGTAAGAAGTGTATTTGTACATACATAACTGATACTGTAGGAAATAAAATATACTATTTGTCAGTGAAGAAGCACTCCTCTCCAGGTCTAGGCAGGGTGTTTTTTGCTGTGGCCACTGGTTTCTTGTCAATTGTACCATAAAACAAATTTATGGTACCTCCTACAAGAGCTATTCCCATGCATTGCCTTGGGAGAAGAACGACTTGGAAGAGTGTTTTTTCCATGGGCTGTTTTCTGTCCAGGACACCACAGGTCCAAGGAGAAAAGGGATTTTATTCTTTTTCTGATTAGCAAAAAGAGATTAAGAGATCCCAGTACATCTTGTGGGGAAACATGTAAGTCTGTCAGGGAGAACCTGCAGGGAGGGCTGGAGAGAAAGGGGCTCAAAGAAAGCCTGGACTTCCAACAGCCTGTCCCCAGACTGCCTTGGCAAGGGTTTTAGTCTGGCCAGAGGCAGCACCAGCAGCAATGAGATGAGTCAGTGCTGGGTCCCTCTGCCTTTTATACAGAACAGAAACTGAGGCTCGCGACACAATACAAGGGCTGTGCAGGCTTCTCCACGTGCAGAATTCATAGATTTCTAGATAGAAGCTCTGAGAACTTGAAAAGGTCACTCACTGTCTTCAGTTATACTCTTGTTGGGTTTTTTCTTCTTCTTTTTTTTCCTCTTTTTGTATCTTCTACTTGGTTTGATTTAATTATTTAAAAGCACATTTCCTTTTCTAGAAATTACATTCACTCTACTTTAAGCCTGCTGTATGACTGTTCATTATCACATATTTGGTGAGCAGGAAAAAAAATTGAGAAATTATTAGAGGCTGCTCAGAGCTGGAGCTGTTGTGATCGTCATTAGAAGGGAAATGTGGCATTTTGGCCGTGAAGTTTGTCAGAATGAGGCCAGGGACAAGCGAGCAATAATGAGGCTCTTGAAACCAGTCTGCAGGTGCAGAGTGGTAAAATAAATAGGCAGGTGCAGAGAGTGAGTTTTTAATCAGTGTCTTGGCAGGGTTCTTGTTCAGGGGCTGACCTGTTTGGCTTCTGTGCAAAGGAGAAAATTCAGTGGCAAAGGACTCAAATGCAAACTGCAGCTCGTGCTTGTGCACCACAGAAGATTCGGGGGGTTCCTATTTTCTTTTCAAAGCACTACCCTCTTGGAAAAATGAAGGCTTGTTCCTTGTAACAGGAATAAATGAGTATGACTCCATGTCCTTCTTTGGATAGCTGGCTCTGATCCAGAGGTGAATGTTCATGTCAGCATACTCCATAAATACTGCAACTTGAAAAAACACATTTTCAGAGAAATTTGCTTTAGCAAGAGTTGTGATTTAATTTGGGCTTCTTATCAGGAAGTATTTGAGCAGGTGAATCATAGAGTGTCTTGGGTTGGAAGGGACCTTAAAGATCATCCAGTTCCAATCCCCTGCCATGGACAGGGACACCTTCCACTATCCCAGGCTGCTCCAAGCCCTGTCCAGCTTGGCCTTGGACACTTCCAGGGATGGGGCAGCCGCAGCTTCTCTGGGCAGCCTGTGCCAGGGCCTCACCACTCTCACAGTGAAGGATTTCTTCATAATATCCTAGCTAAACCTGCCCTCTTCAGTGTGAAGCCATTCCCCCTTGTCCTGTCACTCCAGGCCCTTGTAAAATGTTTCTCTCCATCTTTCTTGCAGACTCCTTTCAAGTACTGGAAAGCTGCAGTTAAGTCAGTAACCTTGATGTTTCATTCAAGGACTATGCAAGGTTGCATCCAGCCTTGAAGAGGATTGGAGAAAAATCTAACATCACCAGCTTTTAGTGTTTTTTGTAACAAGTGTGTACCAAATGAGGACAAATAGTAAAAATGTTGGTATTTTCCATGCTCTGGGAAAAGTGAAGGGGAAATAAGTAGACAGCAAGAAAAGATTGTGATGTGTCATGGTAGATACAAGAGAACAAAGCATACAACTAAGCCAGAACTACATTTTCTACAAGGCATGTTTGTGTCTGAGGATGCACCTCTGATTGCTGAGCTGAAGCAACCAGTACTTCTTCCCGACCTCCCCAGCTGAGCTGTCCCACCACTTCCAGTCTTTCCTATCAAGAATGTTAACACTCTCTCCCCTTTCTCAACTGCCTCCTTTAAATCTGGGTAAAATTCCATTGTCAAACAAAGAAAAATTTTCCTTGAACCCAGGGCAATGAGAAAATGAAGATTCGCTCAAACCGTAAGCTCCTTGACAAAAATGAGAACATACTGGAAAAAGCTATGCCCATAGCTTGTGTGTTGGCCCAAAACAAACCATCCCAGCTCCTGGCTGAATTTCCCTGACCACAGTCCAGACATGGTGGCTGTGGTGAACTTTCAGACAATACCTACTTTTCGCTATTACCAATCATGAAAATGTAATTAGTGACTCCTCATTTCAAGACAATTGCAAGTCACCTGTTGGCAGTGTGTAAAGAGAAACATGGAGAATCGCCCTGCTCCTTTACTCAGCCCACTCTCCACAGCACCTCACGGTCTGCTGCCTTCAAGCACCAAGCCTGGAGCCTCTGCTGCCCAGCAAGTTGTGTTTGTTGGCCAGAAGGTGCCGAGGCAGGACATGCAGAGGACTATGTGCAAAAACTTGTCGTGCATATACCACTGTCACAAAGCCCCTCTCTGGATCGTCTCTCCATCAGTTTTTTCCATGATTCCACAAGTTCTTGTTAGTGAAACTTCACAGTTCAGTGGTTCACAATTCCCTAAATATTGGCTCACTACACTACTTGGTGACCTGACAGCTGTAGGGCTTTTAAACCAGACGTTTTCCCATCGTCTGTCAGTTGTGGGCATCTTCAGCATCTTCCAAAGATGGGCATCACAATGGTTTGTGTGTCCTGTTTTTTATTTTGACTCATCCAAGGGCTGATGCTGTTTCTTGCCATGGGGATTGTCTAAGGTAGAACTCACCCAGCTTGCTGTGAAGCACGCCCCTGGACCCAAAGCCTTCTCAGTGGCTACGAGACTGCCTTAGCTGGCAACCTGTCAGGTACTGGGGTGTGAACTCTCTCTGGGCTCTGTTGAGCTTTGAGGAGGGTGTGCTGCAAGCTGGGGCAGACCCAGCGCAGGTATCTGATCGACAGAGATCATCTGGAGCTCTCCACCCATCCATGTGGGCACGGAGCTCACCGCATGCCGCGCACGGGGGATTCTTGGAGCTGCTGCAGATCAGCCTCAGCGGCGGGGAGTTCAGACCCCCTACATCTTTAAGCCCAAAGGGCACTGCAGGAATATTCTGTGTGGTCTTGCCTCCATGACATTATTAGTAGGGGTTGTTCTTGTCCTGCTGGCTTGTTTGCAGGAAGAGCTGTGTGGTCTTCGAAGTGCTCTTTGAAGTTCGTGCAGAGTCACGAGGACACAGTTAAGATGAGCTCAGAAAGGCTGATTTCAGGTGAAACCAGAACATTCGGGAATACAACTGGTTTTGGTGCTTGCTGTATGTATTGTGCACAAAAGAAAGAAAACAGGTGATAAATTACAGCCATGCTGGAGAAGTGATGTGTGAAAACATTTAAACTGAGATTAAATTTCTGTTAGGAAGCACCTCTTAGAGGCAGAGTAGTAAAAGCTTGGAGTATCTGCACCTGAACTGTACCAGGTTTGTGTGTGCTTGTGCTTTTGTGTTAAGCAGATGAGTGTGAATATTCAGCAGAGCTGGAATCTACAATCTTTGTCTCATTTTCATTTCTCCACATTCAGCAAGTTGAGCTGTAATATACATTTTGAGATCCCTATACTGCCTCAGAATTCATGGCATCTCCTGGGAAAGTCACTCATCTTCGTCATGTCTCGGTGTTTTACATTAGGTGAGGATGTCAGCACCACCGTGGGCCAAAAATTCAAAGGTGCTTACACTAAGGTTAGGGAAGCTACAGAAACACTAAACACTTTGTCGTATTATTTTTCTGTTGCTGTGACTGTGATTGTCCATTGTATCAGTACCCAATTTAAGTGTCTAGTAAATGATAATCACTCTTCAAAAGAAAACTTCCAGTAGGACCAGTTTGTGATGGGTTCTCTTGGCTCTGTAGGCCAGGTTGGACAGGGCTTGAAGCAGCCTGGTCCAGTAGAAGATGTCCCTGCCCATTGCAGGGGGGTTGGAACTGGATGGTCTTTAAGGTCCTCTCCAATCCAAACAGTTCTGTGATTCTTATGAATTATCTCTACTGCTCAATCCTGATGCTATATCATTCCTTATAACCCAATTGCATCAAAGCAGTTCTTCGGAAAACTTAGAGGAAGAGTGAAATTGGGATGTCTAAAGAAAAGGGGAAGCTATTTGATAGCAGAGTTTGATGATAGCAGCACAAAGACACGGTATTCCAAGAATAATATTGTAAGGATGCTGGCCCTGCAGTTTTGGACAGAGAAACATGTGAAGGGATGATGAGAAATTGGAATTTGGCAACTTTTTGCAGACAAGCAAAAGGAAAGAGAAAAGTTAGCAACAGCTCCTGAGCTTTGCTGGTGTGCAGCTTGGTTACAAACAAGGGAAAATTCCCTTTCATAGCTATTCCATGAAGGTTTGAGAGGGCTAGTTGAAAATAAACAACTTAGACTCTCTGAAATTCCTGATCGGTGTTTTTGAGTATAATGTGGAGAGTCTAAGGAACATGGTCTTTCCTATTAATGTGACTGTGCAACATTTTCCCCCATTGCTGCTCTTGTCTAACTTGCCTGATCACCCTCCCTCTGAAGGCTGCCTCTCCTGCCACACTGTAAAGTGCACGAGTGTGAAAAGTCCTTTGTTTTCTTCACAAGTGCTCAGTGAAAGCTTCTAGTATGGATTTCTTTGTAAGGCAGCTCCAAGAAATGACAGCAAGTATTAATAAAGCTGGCTTAATTGATATTAGCATAAATGTAAAGCCAAGTAATATTATCAGTATCAGTTCTGGAACAGTTCATTGCATTCTCTTCACATCTCTGTTTATCTATTTCAGGTGATCTCAGGAGAATGCTCAGGGGGAATTCAGGGACAAGAAATTTAATGGTTGCAGTTTTATAGTCTTTATCAGACCATCAAGGCTGTAATAGAAAGATAAGAGTTATCATCTGTCATCTCAATCAAGCTTCAAGAGAAAATCATTGCAAGAGAGCCTCTGGTAAGTCTGTGAATTAATTCAGATTTGGGGAATGTTATGTGATTTGTGTTAACACCCGCAAGCTCAAGTCACAGATCAAGAATTTTCTATGATAAACACTCTAAGAAAACAAAATGAAAATAAAGCTGGGCTGGTTTTTTTCTCAAAAACAAACTAACCAGCCAACCCAAAAGGGTGGTGTGTTACCTAGGCTATTTCTCATGAGTCTGTGATTACTGTAAGCCCCTATGATGTGCAGAGTCAGTCTCATCTTTACAGGGAGCTGTACAGGCTCTGAAAATTGGGATAATACCAGGTTTTCCTGTAGAACAGAAGTCTTGAAGAATGTACATCTCAACATGTATCTAGGTGGTCTGATTGAGAGGGGAATGGTCGTTGGGATTGGTCATTAGGAATGTTGGTCTTTACCCCCCTGTGCTGACAGCCAGTGCTGTTACTCATTGTGCAATGAGTAATCTGTAGGTTTAATTCATTCCCACCCATTTATCTAGTTTAGTGGGAAGAGGTTGGAAAGGTATTGGGAAGAGGGGTACTGTTGGGTTTCCATGGACTTTGCAAACTGTTGTCATTTTACCGGAGCACCTTTGCTCCGGTAAAATGACAGCACTGACAGCACTGGCTGTCAGCACAGGGGGGTAAAGACCATCTGCAGAGTTCAGAGCCAAGCTGCTGTGCTCTATCCCTGGTTGTCTAAAACAGAGCTAATTCAGGTTGTGGCCAGCAACAGCAGAGAGGAAAAAAGGCTGTTCAAAGGATCAGTCCTGCTCAAGGGTTCTCTGTGCCTGTGTACTCCATCCCTGTTTGAGCCATCCAAGGCAGATGTCTCAGTCAGAACTGTCCACGTGGACAGTGAGGCTGCTGTGGGAGCAGCACTCAGCTGGGTGTCACACAGCTGCCCGAGGTCTTGAGCTTTATTTCTCTTTCACCCACTTTGGGACTTCAGAAGCACAGTCAGAATTAAACCAAGGGCTGTCTTTGTTCCACCAGGCTGCCCCAGCTGGAACCTGTTGCTGGCTGACACAGTCAGATCTTATATTTACACTTTTATATTCTTTGGTGTATTACACTGCGTTTACATCTTTTAATTCACCCCAGTAGACACATGGGTTATTTTAAGCACCATGTGTAAGAGCTTTCATTAAAACCATCACAGGACACCAGATGGGGATGCAGAATTGACAGCAACAGGGCTGCTTGCTACCATATTGGATTTGGGAAATGTTTCAGAGTGCTTAGCCCTTCTCGCCACTCTGCTTTCCTGCGTCGTGGTGACACAAACACTTCTGGGTTGGAGTTACATCTCTATGAACCAGTTCTCCTTTTTTT
This sequence comes from Pardalotus punctatus, assembly GCA_013400915.1. Taxonomy (NCBI): domain Eukaryota; kingdom Metazoa; phylum Chordata; class Aves; order Passeriformes; family Pardalotidae; genus Pardalotus; species Pardalotus punctatus. Next base: position 206,312 of record VZTX01020263.1, on the reverse strand, counting down.
TTTTCCCAAGCAGAGTGAAATGTATTAGAATTTGCTCATCTGAGTTTTCCAGATCACATAATTTCTGAATTACATGTTATGGCAAATAGGATTTCGGTGGGAGTGTTTGATGATAAAGAAATACCAAATGAAATGGAACAGAAAGGTTAATTTTAAGTTTTGCCTTTAAGTAAGCTAAAAAGAAAGGAATTGATGAGAATTTTCAGTAAGTTAAGAGGCAAGACTCATTAAGAAACAGCATCACTGAGATGTTTTCATGAATACCAACATCTTAAGTACACAGGAGTCTAGAGAGAGTGCCAGTGGTCTTAAACAGATAAATAACAGAGAGATACCTTTCAAAAGGAAGAAGATTAGTGGATCTGGTAAATCTTGGCCTATTTGATTTAGATGTTAACTAAAATTGATTAAAAAAATCTCCAATCTGTAGAGCTTGAATTGGAAGTCTTATGAACTAGAGTCTCGTGTTAGCTGTTCCTTCTGTCACAGCAGTTACTGAAAGAGTGCCAAAATATTTGTGACAGTAGTTGTGGGGTTTTTTTTAATTTATGAGTCTGCCAAAGTGAATTTTTTTTGGATGTCAGCCTTTTCTGCAGGTAAAAACACAATACTTTTCTTCAATATAATAAAAAATTATATGTAATGTGATTTTTTTAAATTACTTTTATATGAAAAATGATCTAGACTTTAAGAGGTTTTAAGAAGGGTTAAGTAATCAGAAAGGAAACTAAGGAACAGTTGAGACTATGAATATTAATTTATTTTAACATTTTTTCTAATTGAAAAAAATACTGTGTTTTGGTTCAACAACTGCCACCCCCAAATCTGTTCTAGCCCAAAGACAGCATAGCTATAGCTTCCAATAGCAACAAATATTTGCTTCTAATTTTCTTCAAACATCGTAAGAAAATGCTTCATTGCATCCTATTTTATTTTATCTGTCTGATTGTTAATAATATTTGCTTATGTTGAATTTTGCAAATTCTATCTGAGAAGATAAAAATTAAGTGTTTCTATTTAATAGCCCTGTCATAGACAAAATTTGAGTGGAACTGGAATTCTGTGACTTTTTTTAGAAATTCTCTTATTGGAACAGGATGAAATATTGACATTCCTAAAATGAAAATATGTTTTGTTGTTGTTTGACTGAAAAGTAATTAATTTTTAATCCTGTGAACATCAAACTGTATTTAGCAATAGATGTTAAGGGGCATGCTGTGTCTTAAGGCAGCTTGAGAATCTGGTCAGCTCATTCTTTCCTGTTTGTGTGGTTCACTGGCTTGTCTGAACCCAGCTGATGTGTGTGATACCTACCACAAGAGACAAAGCACTCTCTGGAGTCCAGACTGGTAGGAAGAGGAATATTTAAATTTAACAAATCGGTCTACTTTTAGACTTTAGCTTAAAAGTAAAATCTGTAGCACATTTCTGTATTATAGTTCTGAGCTATGCGACTTTTGCTAAAGACAAATGTTCAGCTTCAGTGCTCTCCTGTTTTTCCCACCAGACGGTTTCGAGTGTTTTTATAGCTCTAGATGCTCTGTCCTTGCTCCATTATCTGAAATTCCTGTCTTCAGCCCAGTGCTGGCAGTGTGAGCAGAGTCCCAGCTGCTCTCTCGGCAGGAGCACATCAGTGGGGCTGTGCACGCACCGGAGCGAGCGCTGTAAACACACAGCCTAGCACGCAAGCCTTCCCTCCTGGTGAACTTTGCCATTTGCTAATTTATCCCTGCTCTAAGTTTTCTCTTGTGTTTGCCTTTTTCTATAATTTCTTCCTGTAAAGCCTGTGTGGGCTGGCTTCTAGTTCCCGGGCAGTGCGATCTTCTAATCCAGCAGTTTCACCTCCCGCTTTGGACATAAATCAGCAGGGAACTCTCACAGGTTCCTTGCGCCCTGTTTGGGGAAGGAAGGAGGAATAATGCAGATATTGAGCTAATCCTATCAAACTGCCTAAAGGAGGAGAAGAGATTGATAAGAGAAAGTACTGGATTTATAGTTTCTGGCGTATAGCATAGCGCAAGTCCTATTTAAATTCTTCTGAAATTAGGATCAGATGACTTAGGAACTTCTGGCATATTTGAATCTTAAGTGGTTACAGACAGTTTTGCTCAGACTTTCCTTCAGTTGTTATATGTGCTACTTCTTATTCCTTTAGAACAGGTTGGGAAAGTTTACAAATTCTTGGGAGAATGGAAGAAAGTCCTGCTCACACTGAGCCTGAATGGCAGCAGGAACACAGACCCTACCTGAGGTGCTATCTGCCTGGTAGCCTTTCTTGTGAGGGTGTGTCTGTGTAAATGTGTGCAGAGGCATTTAATTTGCCTGTGTTCAGTCTGATGTTGCCTTTATTTTCCAAATATTAATCCTGACCTTGCTGCCACCATGTATGATGTGGACATGGTAGATATCTGCTCAAGTAAAGGGTCAACTTCAAATTAACATATTTTTTGTCTTCAGCAATGGGTTATAGTATGAAGCACCTGAATGGATACTTTATGAAGAGTAGAGAAAATGAAAAATGTAAAAAATGCTTTAGTGGTAGAAAAAGCAAGGCATTGTTGTCATTGGAGTACCGTGAGCAGAGCAGTACAAAGCTGCCATGGGGTGGCTGTCAATGGGTAAATCACTGCCCAGGCACAGTGTAAAGGACAGCAGGTGCCAGTGCTGAGGATGAGAAAGGGTTTTTTTCTGCTCAGACCCACCTGTACTGCCATGAATGTGACACAGCGGCTGAGCCCACTTGCTCCCCTACAATGATAACAGCTCAGAGCATTTCCTCTCTTCATTTTTTTGTTTGAATTGCCTTCATCTGAGCTGGGAGCTCAGCCTGTTCTCCAGTGGGCAGCTTCCAGCTCACATGGGTGTTGTGGGCACGAAACCTGTTCGCCCTCTGCTCTGTGCCTATGCAGCACCAGCTGAGGCTCAGCCTGCCTTCCCGGGGGCTTCCAGCAATCCCATGTGCTCTGCCAGCCCCCTGGGCTACCAGAGCAGCTCTCGAGAAACACAAGGATGCACAAAGCTCTGGTCAGCTGGACCTGCCTGGAGTCCAGCCCCAGGCCCTGCCCTGCCTGCACTTACAGGGCAGCCCGAGCCGTTCTCCAAGCACCCACGTGTGCGTGCAGGAGCAGCTGGCTCTGCCCAACCTTCTGCCAGGCCTTCCTGGCAAACACAGCCACGCTCCAGCTGCACTTGGCGCGGCAGCTTGTCCTGCAGCCTGCCAGCGAGCGGGCAGTCCAAATGGCTGGGAGCGCTCCTGGAGCTCGGCAGCTGGGGAGAGAGGCTGGGATCGCACACGGCTCTGCAGGCGCTTGGGCAGGGCCCTCCCACCTCCAGACAGGGCAGGGGAGCCTCCCGAGCCACCCACCCCGTGGCCTCGCCGGTCCCCCGCAGCTTCCAAGCCCAGCTTTGGCAAAGGCTGCTCCTCTGCCTGTTCTTTGTGGTTATGGGTTGGGTCATCTGCAGAAGGAGCAGAGCTTTTTAGTCTCCCTGAGGACTCTTGAGTCTCAGGGAATAATAACTCATTGGGATGGTTGGAGCTTGACAGGGACCTGGAGGTTAATTGCTGTAATTCCCTGGCAGTATCTTTCCCCCTTGGGGCAGGACAAGTAGGAGTTTCTCCCGCGGCAGGAGTCAGAATTCTTCTATAGGAAACACCCAGGCCAAGAGGCCTCTCTCCACACTAGTTCTTTTAGAGCAACACACTCAGTGTTTTTTCTAAGGAAATCTCTAAGCTAAGTGAGAAAGGGGTCTGGTAAATGGATCTCTCACTTGCAGGCTCTCACAGTTGTATCATTAACATTGCCACTGATCAAAAGATCAGATGCAAATGCAAATAAAATAAATGAGTGAATTGGTCTTTGCATTTAGAAATAATGAAATTGGGGAAATCCCCCTCTACTCTTAATCATCAGCCCTAAAAGATTTTGACTCTGATTCTCCTTGACATTGAGTCATTGTTACCTTGACACAAAGACAAGGAGAATAGAAAGTTGTTTTGTGAGTGTTTCATATCCATTTTGAGCTGTTATAACTGATGATGAGTAACTACAGAGCCAGGGTGTCTTACTCTATTTTATGGCAATACTGATCTTGTTCTCTTAGAAGTCAATTATTAATATAAATAATTTTATTCTATTCCTCAATTCCTTTTATTATAAGTGCAACCTTTATGTTATGGCAAAATTAGCTATAAATACATTGCATTATATCTAAATGTTGCATCTTACATGGTTTCAAAGCTCTAATGTCCTGATGGAAACCAACTCTGTACTCAGCAAGGCTTCAAGGAGATCCACAATATCTGTTTCATTATTATCTCATTAAAGGGTGCTTTCTCACGTGCCTAAGAAAATGTTCTGTGTGAAATAGTCTGTAGGACAGAGGAAGCCTTTTCTCAGTGTCTAAAGTGCTGGCAGGTCCGAGTGTCCTGAAGATTGTCAGAAACGGGGGATGAAGTTTTTTGTATCTGTAATAAATGCTATGGTTCATATTGCCAGTTCAGGCTTAGTCTGGTAATATTCTGGTGTTTGGTTGCCCACTTTTGTCCATTCAGGTCTTCTTTTAATGTTGGCTTTTTAATGTCGTTAATCCAGTATATTCTACAGGTAACAGTATCAAGAGACCCAGGTCATGCAGGAATGAAGTTACATGAGAACCTCCAGACCATAAGTTGCCTTAGGCCTAAATCCTATTCCTCTTCTTGGTGACTTACACTGTGACAGCCCATATCCTTCCTGACCTGGGGCATAATCCCTGTTGGAAGTTGTGGGGCACAGTGCCTACATCATACTCAGTTAATACATTAAAAATTCCTGAGTACTGTATGGACATCTGAAGAAATCATCTGTGTTCAACAGATTCCTTCAGTTTCCTTTAACAAGAATATTAATCTAATTGATGTCAGAGTACCGTGAAAGTTACTTGGCTTTCTTGTCAGCATGTGTGCATAAATACATATACAATTTGCAGCAGAAATACAGCTCATTTACAATACATAGTAAAATACATATAACTTGTAACTTTTTTTCATTTTCAAACTGTCATGCAAAAAATACCATTTTTTTAATATATCCGTAGTGTGTGTGTGAGTATGTATGTGCATTTTTGCTAGGAAGTCATCTTTCCATGTTTATGGCGTTCAGTGGGATGGATGAAGCACCCATGGAATTTTGCCAGCTGTGCTGACGCAAGCTGCCGGCTCATCCTATAAACATTTACGCTTCTGAGTAACTTCAGTCACGTACAAACCCTGGGCCGAAAGAATCCTCGTGGGTCACTGATTCCAGCCCTGTGGTGTGACAGGCAAGGCTCAAAAACTCCTCTCATAAAATGGCCAAGCATTAATGTAAAGCTTTCTGAATTTTTACTGCCATCCCTCCTGTTGGAAAGTTACTCCATTGCCTTCTTCAGCTGATAGTTAAATAGTCTTCCCTCGTTTTCATTCTCAGGTTAGTCATGGACAATTTCATTCTTGTGTCAATATTGTAAGTACCTCTTCTTCCTCTCTGCTGTTTACCCAAGGAGAGCAGTCGTGCAGCTGAAGTTATTTATGGGCATTTGCAGCTTGGGTCCTTGGGGGTGGATGTCCACATGGATTTTACTTATGTACAGATAAACAGGCAGAATGATTTTACAAGCCAAACCTGTCAGAGTGATTAAAACTGAGCAGGATCCCAAAGTAAATGTGTCTCGGGTTGATAAGGGTTGTCTTTGAAGCAGTTGTCCTTCAGCGTGCAGCTATTTCTGGGCAGTTGCAGCTGGCTGGCTTTGGTGCCCTGTGATTTATATCAGGATGAGTCTCCTGCTCACATAAAACATAGGGTGCCACAATCCAGTACAGATCTGTTACTTGTGAAAGAGGATATCTGTGTCTGTCCTTTATTTTCCTAGCAATAAATTACATGTAAGCTGGCAGAGCTGTTCATTTCCACTTTGGGGCTGAACTGGAGGGGTGGTTTGCACTTTGCTATTCTCCACTCCCAATGCTGCTCCAGATGTGCCATGTTGGTATTCCTCCTCAGCTAAGTAGCTTTGCAAAGATGATTTTTCTTTCCTTCACGATGCTGCAATTTCTGTATCTTCTAGAACTGAGACAGGTAGGATTTGGAAAGTTAATTTAAGTTCAAACAAGTTTACTGGGTGCAAGGTAGCATGGGCTATAGTAGAGCTGGACCCTCTTCCCCCACCCAGTCACTCACAGACAGCACCCCATGGACCCCTGGGCAAGGAGGGGAGGAAGGCAGACACTGTATTTCATATTAATTGGCCACCTGACCTCTCTGCCCCTTCTCTGAGGGTTACAGTGATGTGAGAACATGGGGGACAAGAGCTGGTAAAGCCAGGAGTGACACGGGATGGAGAAAGAGCTCTCAAGTGTTACAGGCAGGAGAGTAAAATCTGCCAAAGATCATATACACATCAAAATCACAACAGCTGAGAGGCTTAGCAAGGGAACCAACAACTGAATGGGACCCATCTTTTTAAGGATGCTCTTCATAAAGCTGGCTTGGTTAACCATCTTCTAGCACTGCAATACACTTGAAATATAACCCCATCATAAACAAAAGAAGATTTTCATAAGAATGCTGGCATTGCAAACCTGCTCCCTGTAGTTCTAGTAGAAAGTTGTTGGCAGCCTCATCCTGCAATGCCAGGTGATTTGTGCAGCAACTTGTTAACAGCAGTTAAGCAATGAAATCAGGTGCCCTTCCCCGAGGCTACAGATGAATCACTGAATTACAGGGAGGGAAGCGAGACTGGGAGTAGAGTGGGTACACACTGGTGAAGAAAGGAGATGGGAGAAGCTGGGCTGGACAGTAATCATTGAGCCCAGAGGATGTGTGTTGATGTTTTTGTTTAAGCAAAACGTAACTAATGGTAACTGGAGGATAAAGGATCAGAATCCCCTGTCAGAAATTGTTTGGACAGGTGTCACCTGGGAGTAGCTGAGTGGATGGGTATCCGTGGAGTTGCACTGATGTAATGCAGCTGGAAGGAGGCCCCAGGTCTGTTCCCCTCCTGCTTACCTGGTCTCTAAATGGAGCCTCCTCTGTCACTCACCTGTACCTTTCCAATACTCATAGATTAACTCACCTGAAGAAAATTCAATTATGTCACCATAAGTGCTGGTGATATTCACAAGGGTTTATTGCAACCTGCTCGGTAACACAGATACATAACACAGACAGCATCCACCATATTTTTCTTCGCATGCTGGACTATGGTCTGGATTTTCCTGGTGGATGGATCATGCAGAGGTTTTCAAGTGCAAAGTGACCTCTTTCATAGCTTCACAGCATAAGGTTCACATGATGGTGTATTTTAAATCTCTTTTGCAGTCGTACTGCATTGACTGGTTGTGACACACTGCATAAATCCAGCCCCAGTGACACTCTGACAACAATCCTTGATGTGATAAACCAACCAATACTGCCCCAGGCATTGAAGTAGGAGGAGGGAGGCTGGAGCTCAACATTGGCCTGATTTTTCAGGGTGCTTCAAGTTACTCCTCCAAGCACTTACCTTTGCGCTCTTCCGTTCAGTTAAGGCTTCAGAGTGTGAAGTGTCTGTATTCCCTGCCTGGGGAAAGTGTGTGAGAATTGTTTCATTTTCAGTTAAAATGCAGCCACCGATGGCAATAGAGAGACTGAAAAGAATAAAACATGGGGTGATTGCCTAGACTGGGATTTTCTCAGAAAAATAGCCACTAACTTTATCTTTTCCGATGCCGCACCAATGTGCATTCCCATCACATTTGATCTATGTTTCTATGGATAGAGTACAGACCCAGAGCCTGGTGCTGTGTTTTACCCAGGCATTGGGTCAGGTTTGACATACCAGGATGGACAGTGTCTGCTGGACTGTCTGTGTCCTCTCTCCAGCCTGCCAAGCAGTTATGTGGATGTTTCTCTAACCCTCCTGTCCTTGCTTGGTTGGTGAGGTCTGATTACATCAAACCTGGAGATCTTCTGCCCCATCCATATTTGTAATGAATGGATGTATAATCTTCAGCATGTAAATCATTGTAGAAACATACTGATGTGCCTTTTAATGCCTACTGTATTCTTACCTAGATTGACTGCCTCCTTAATTCCTACAAGTTTCTGTTAGGAAAAACTAGGATTCCTTCTTGTTTCAGTAGCACTTGCATATTTGTCCATCATAAACAAAACCCTTTCTTAGTGTACTTTCAATTCCTATATACTGAAATGAGAAATCCCTGTAAGGCAAGAATGATCAATATTTTTAGTAGTTAAATATCCAACATTTATACTGCTGAGCCCCTGTTCAGCACTGCATATAGACTCAACTTCTGCATCACCTTCCCACTGATTTGAATGTTGAATTGGATAGCAAAAAATGCACCAAGAACCTTCACATGGAACATTCAACACTTCTTGAAAGATCAATAAAAATCACAGGCTTTCAATAAAAGTAAGTTCTTTTCTGCTAAGGAAAGAAGTATTTGAAAGAAAATTATGAAGTAATCTTCATGCCCTTGCACTAGACCTGTAAAGTAGAGTGACTTTTATTTAAAACATTGTCAAACAGATCTTCATTACCAAAGTTTTGTTCTTTGATATGAGTTACTACTTTGTACTGTGGTTTCAGAGGTGACTGCCTTCATCTTTGTGTGGTTTGTAACAGTTTTACACCCCAGCCCTGTATTCTTTAAACATCACCAGCCCCAATTCAGCAGACACTCACTGAAGTTAAGCACTAAGAGGTGAGAATTAGAATCCAAACTGCTGATCCAATGGGCAGATATATGAAAAACTAGTAATGGGTGGGGGTATCTTTAAAAATAATGGGAACAGTATTCCTCCTCATTTAAAATTACAGAATAGTCTTTAGGCTAACACTAAAAAGTCTGTTGCCTACAGGTACTGACAACATATTTATCTCTCTGGAAAATGATATTTTTATTATAAATAAATAACCTGCTTTGCAGTATTGTGACTTCAGATCTTATTCTTTAACATAATTGAAGAACAAATACCTCATGCAGCACTTATAGAGTCACCTCTTTTGTTTTTACTTAACTGTATTTTGATCTGTAGGTATTATGTTATGAGCTGAAATGTTCATAAAGCCTCCAGGCTCTCATTCAAAGCAGCTGACAGCAGCTCAGAACTCTCCTTGGAGTAGAAGAGCTTTTGCTTTTGTAACAGCCTTCCCTCTACAGATTTCCTATCCCAAAGAATATCCTATGCTTCTTTTTTTTCATTGATTAGATACTTTCAAGAAAGGTTTCGTATCCACAGTGTCTTTCCAAACCATTCTTGGAAATTCTAAAATAAATATATTTCTTGATACCTGTAGCTCTAAATGAAACCAGATTTGTATTTTTTTTTTCTAATTACTCACCATGATCTGCAACAACTGAGCCATTGACAAGTGATCCAAATCTGCCCGTCAGTGTCAATTCTGAATAGGGTCTGTGTTATTCATGCTATAATTAAAGGAATAAGAAAAACCTCTGCTGAGTGTCCCTCGCTGAAAACAGGGATTTCATAACTGGGTACTCAGTGGGTTTAAGGCCGGTCAGAGTAATTTGTGATGGACAAAACTACGAATCATCACAAGAAATGTTATTAGTGGCAAGGTTCATCCATTTATCAACTCCAGTTCACCAAGCCCATCATAAGAAAATCTGGATCTAGTTTCCTTTGGTAAAGTACAGCAGGAAGTAATTTTTGAATATTTTCTAAAATATGTCTACAAGTTAGGGTGTGATGTTATGTGGATAATGCTAAGCAAAAAGGATACAGCTGGCTCTCTGTACCTTGCTGTGGAATAAAAACTGAGTCACTACCATGGAAAGGTCACTCCAGGGCTCTGAAAGCAGATTAGGATTTAACATCAGTTATCCAGATGTATCTATAATATTCAATTTATCATTCATAACTTTATGCAACAAAATGAGCATATTGAAGTAGACATGATGTGAAATTAGAGCTATTGGAGACTCTTCCAAAGAACAATAGGAGTTTTGCTTTTGTTTCAACAGCACTGAAATATATCTCATTTCTTATAAGAAAGAGCAGCAAATAATATTTATTATCCTTTTGATATGGAGCCATCACTGGAAGCCATTACCATCACATTTCAGGTTACTTAATCAGCTCTGTGAACTGATAACCCACATAAATAATTGCCTCACTGCTGCCAACAGTGCTTTTGGCACACTATGAAAATAACATTATTCCTTACGAATTAAACCACAATAAGATTTCAAATGACAGATTAAAGGCTTTCTTTAGGTACCTTGAATACTTCCAAACTGAGCAAACAAGAAGAGACCTACCATTTTGCAGGTATGTGATAGAGTTGAACTACGGCTGAGCTCCCTGATGGCACAGAAACCAGGTGCATGTGTCCAAACATGCCAGGTGAATGCAGATGATGAAAAAGAAAGATTAACTGCTGAAGAGCTACCTGCTCTTCAGAGCATTCCAGCTATCAGGCACACCCCAGCCGATTCCGTAATGCTCGCAGGGCACCCGTAGGTCTGCAGGCAGGGACTCCATTATCTGTTTGGCTCTTTTCTGTTCTTGCGAGGAGCAGCTCGTGTCTGCAGCATTGTGCAAGATGTTCGTGTTTCATTAGTGTCCCTCACTTTGTAGTAGTTTCTTTTGGCTTGAACCTTTCCCCCTTATCTCCTTCTAGTTAGAAATGTCCCAAATGGCCACCGCTCAAGCAGAGTGACTGGTCCCATTTTTTATATTGCGTTTTCTGGTTGTCCTTGACTGGATGTGTGCTCATAGCCTGCCTTTCACTGCTAGAGGTGAGACAAAACTTCTGAATGAAGTTCTGCTAATTCAGTATTTATTTTCATCCTAAATGATGAGAAGAAATCAGGACATGTCAGCCTTCCTAGTATTACCAAAACCCGTGCCTGGACAGAAGCTATAAGTCAATTAATGTATATATACATAGGGCAGCCAAGGGAAACATCTCCAGACAGATGGGCACAAAGTCTTGCCAGGACAGGCTGCTGCTCCATTTTTTTACAGCCTGGTTCTCTGAGGGACAGCCCAGCAATGTCACCTGGAGGAGCTCAGCTTGAAACGTTTGTTCTCATGGCAGGAGGTCAGGTTCTCCATGGGCAGGCAGCCAGGCAGGGAATTTGCTTTGAAACTCTGCCTGCACCTCTTGGACCCCAAAAGCCACAAGGATGAAAATCACAGGATGGTCTGGGTCAGAAGGGACCTTAAAGACCATCCAGCTGCACCCCCACCATGGGCAGGGACACCTTCCATAGACCAGGTTGCTCCAAGTCTCATCCGAGTCTTGTCAGGGCTGGGGCATCCACAGCTTCTCTGGGCAACCTGTGCCAGGGCCTCACCATGCTCACAGTAAAGAATTTCTTCCTGTTATCTAATCTAAACCTGCCCTCTCTCCGTTTAAAGCCATTCCATCTTGTCCAGTGACTACATGTCATTGTAAAACATCCCTCTCCAGCTCTCTGGGAGGTCTCCTAAAGGAGAAGTTCCTGCAAATTTCACATTAGAGGTGGCATAATATTTTTGACCCCCATTTCCCACTAAAACAAAATGAAAAGATGGAATTTGTGACTAGATTTAAGTCCTGTTTATATTATACCATAATCTCTTGTATGCTATCTCACCATCCTTTGTGAGTTGTAGCCCAGGTGTTTCAACCATCCTTCCTGCCCTTTATTTATGAGGTTTTTCTCATATATTGTGTGGGAAAGAGAAGAAACACGTGGTAGTTTGGGAGATGAGATCTGGCCAGGGATCTTAGACCCGCAGAACAGAATGAGGAAAGAGATACTAAAGTGCTCTGCAGGGAAAAGCAGTTTCATATTTGACTCAGATGGAAAGTTTTCATTCAAGCTTCACCACTTTCCTTTTGAACCACTGGGTGGGAAGTTCTACAGAAAATAATTCCCCTCTGAAAAATTTTTGGCCTGGGCTACTTGTTGAGGTCTGTGCTGCTGCACTGAGCCGAACTCCCACGGTGTGTCCAAGCGCTGCCTGGGCTGGCAAGTGAGACCTCAGTGCTCGGGGCAGGTACCTGAGCCTCCGCCGGCAGTTGGCCCAGTCATCTTGAGGAATTACCTCTAGATGTCACTCATGAATCCCTCTTATTCAAGGGATTTAAATCAGTAGTTAGGATACCTCTGACACAGAAACCCTTCAGTCACTCTGCTTGGTTACTGAAATGATTGTTTTCTGCCCTCCTTTTCTGCACTGCTGAAGTCAGATAAAGGCTGAAGGCAAAGGTACATTTTCAGCAGTGCAGAGATGCCTTAGCTCATGCAGAAAATTAAAAAATAGAGAAAAGCCAGCCTTAGTCAAAATAAATAAAGACTGTAGTTTTTGATGCCAGTTGAACAATCTCCCAACAAGCTGGGGGAGCTCAGGATGAAGCTGACAGCCTGTTGATTTATTTAGGCAACTATGTCTTGCTAGTACTTGCTTAGCAATGGGTCCAGATGCTTGGTATAACATTCTCTAGCCCATGAATAAAATTATGTAAGTGGCTATTTCCACACTTAGTAAAGCTGAATAGGCTGAATAGAGCAGTTCCCCTCCAAAAACTAATTATTTTCTGTTAGATATTTTCAGTGGATTTTTTTCCTTAAAACATTTTTTTTTTGCTTGGTTGATTACTAATTAAAAAATCCAAACATTTTTATGTCCTACCTCCAGCAGAGGCAAGGTGTTCATATGGAAAAGCTATTTCTGAAGAGAAGAAAAAAAAAAGTCATTGAGTGATGTGATTTCCCATAAAATCTTCATTGAAGCTTTCAGGGGTTCATCAGTCCTGAACTACCTAAAGGACTTGTTCTTAAGTGTTATTATCACCAGTATTCACCTTTCATTGAAATGAAAATGAATATCTCTGATGGCTGCGTTGCAGCCAGGACTTCCAGAGGGCTGGCAGTCAGAACGGACAGAAGATTCCTATCACATAGTAAACAAAGCTCTTGTAAATAAATAGGGGGTAATGAATGTCTGGCAGCACAAAGCAACCACACTTGCAGATCATACAACAATAAAGACAATTCAAGATTATCAAGTAATTAACCTCTTCATATGAGTAAGTGGATATGTATGCTTTTTTAATATCTATATATATGTAGATATTTGTATGTGTTGATCATTGCCCCTTTTGCTTCCATGAGGCTTTGAAAGACAAGGTCCTACATGAAGACTTAAACAGCACAATAATTTGGTCAAAACCAAATAATTTGGTTTTTATTACTAAAACTACAAGGGACAATAAAGCACTTGCAACCTTGCTAGAGTTGCTCATGGCCAATGGGTTTTATAAGTACAATTTAAAAGTAATGGAAGCTGCACTTGGATGTCATCGAAATTTCAGCCATTTAGGTTTATCTGTAAGGCAAGAAAAATATTGTATTGGGTTGAGAGCACTTGTAGTAGGCAGATTCATGAGGATTTTTTGCTGTGACTTCAACTTTTCGATGTCTGTTTTTTTGCTGCTGCTGCTGCTGCTGTATCACAAACACTGGCTCTGGTCCATAAAGATGCTTGACTGCTTTGCTCCCAGTGGTCTGAATTAGGCACCCAAGACTCCTCTGGGTCTTTGTCATTAAGCAATCAGAAATCATTTGTGGTAGCATAAAAACCAGGGAAATGCTTCACTTACATCCCTGGAGACAGGCAATTCTGAGAGGGACATTAAGCATGGCAATACACAAGTAAATTATACTCATAGCTCTCCACATGAAAAAAAAAAGAAAAAACATTGTCAGGTATTAGAAGTTAGATTGCTAAAATATCATGCATTATTTAAAATAACAGGGGAGTAGAGGCACTGGAAAATCTTGGACACACGGACCTGATCTGAAACTCAGAAGAAAGATCAGTTGGTATCTATCCTGCAGGATTGCCAGGGGGATGTGAGGGGATTTATCTTCTCCATCCAAGGAGGTGCTGCCCCCACTGCTCAAATTGTTCCTTCCTCCTGCTTCTAGGAATGGATTATTCTGCCTGGCTTTGATGCTGGGAGGTGGAAGCTTGAGCATTCACAGGGCAGTGGTGGGGTCTTGGGGATGCCACAAGGAAAGTTCATTTTACTCTTAAAAAGCTGGATGTTTAAATATACAAACAAACCCCTTACTGGCAAAATATTTCATTTGTAAGACTAATATCCAGACTTAGGATATTTTGGAACTCCACAAGATTCATCCTTCTCTGTCATGACTGATTAATGGCCAAAGGGTGTGTGAAGAATGTGCTAAGGAGAATGAAATCAACCAAATAAACCCCCCCCCCCAAAACCTGACAACTAAACTATCTGCTCATTCCTATACCACAGAGATGATTAGAAAATATTTCCAGGCTCCTGGCATTATTTTTTTGCAATAAAAAGCTGGATATAGTACAAATCTGCTTCATTATCTTACCATAATTACGAAGTTCCTCAAATGATGAAAAACATTTCTGAAATTATTTGTTGACACAGCAATCTTTGAGACTGTTGCTGCTGTGCAGGGATGCTGGGTTGGTTTGGGCACTGCAGGCTGAAGACGGCAAACAGTTACCCCAGGAAAAACCTACTTAAAGAAAAATGGCTCATGCAATTAGAGATTATGTCATAATGAACATGCACAGGGGGACAAAATTAACCTGTGTGCCATGGCATGGACTTGAGGCACTTGAGAGCCTGCCGTGTAGCAGGAGTCGGTCACTGGGGAAATAAGCAGCCCTGAGCAGCAGTGTGCTCGGCACGGGAGGGGGCCGGGAATGGGGGGCTGCCAGGTCTCACCCCACTGGCAACATGCAGGAGGGGACACTTCCACTTACTCCTTTAGGGCTGACTCTTGTGTGCTCCTCCCTCCCTTTTAGCCTGTCCCACCAGCAGTGCCCTTTCCCAGTCTCCTGTGTTCCCAGCCTTCCCGTATTACCCTGACATTTCACAGCTCCGGCTGTTATCACTAATGCAATGGAGAAATGCTTTGGTGGTGCATGGCCGGGTCATGCGGGGTGGAAAGGGGGAAGGAAGGGATGGGAATTCTGTATCCCTGTGTGGCCAGGGACTGTGGGTACTTGTATGCAAGTTCTCAGTGGGGCCGTGGAGGTGCCGGTGGCAGAGGAGGTGCTGGCCATGCTTGGGTGCTGGCAGGGGTGGCACGATGACCACAGGGTGGTTGTGGCCCCGTAGGAAGCTCTGACGATAAGCACGGCCCGAAGCAGGAAGCGCTGGCCGTGTGTCCCCGGCGTGTGTTGGGGGTGGCACTTCAACCCCTGCTCTCCAGCCCCACCACATCCCCTCTCCCCCTGTGATCTTGCGAATGAGGGGGTGGCTGTGTGAGACGGGGGGCACGGGCCTTCTGCTCGGCATGTGGGGCGCTCCAGCTTCGGGGAATGAGCTCCAGCAGCGTGCGCTGTGCAGTGCCACTTCAAAGCAGGCTCTGGCAGCGACAGGGGATTGTCTGGTGGGATTAATCCACATTGGATTAATTTTGGAAAGGGTTTGACTCTTTGATTCTTTCGTATACAAATCTGACATCAAAGCAAAGTCCTGGTATCTGTCAGATATGTCCTTCATCCCTAGAAAGAGATAAAACAGCCTCCTGTCAGTCAGATAACATGATAATTAGACAGCGTGATAATGCGTTTATCCTGGTGCTTACAATCCTTGATCATATATTGCAATTATGTATACAGGCCACAGCAGCCAGTGTCTTTAATTATAACCTTGATGGCAAAATGATAGGAAGCAAGAGTCTTCCTAAGGGTAGGAAAAAAGAGTCTTTTAATTCATTTTTATACATCCTCACTGAATATAATAGAAGGCATTAGTATGAAAGCCTTTGCCGGAGCATTTGTGTGACCTGACAAACATATTTATAAAGAAGCAGCAGTGTGTGGCTACTGCATTAATATAGGGCAGATATTAGAGCAGTATGAGATAGGTTCCAACCCAGATAGCAACACCAGATAGCACAGCACTTCAGTTTGATGTTACTCTGCTGCCCAGAAAATTCATAGTTAAATGAGTATAATAATCTTATTGTTGAGATTTACTAAGGGTAAATTTTTAAAGGTAAATAGCAGACTTAAAGATTTTTCTTGTTCATTTAATCAGCAACTTCTTGGTTGCTTTGCAAATCTCAGCTAGAGAAAAACAAATAGGTGATATTATCACTCCTGCAATAAACTGCCTCTGTACCAGAGCGGACAAGGCTCCTAGATCAGGAATCTGATTGCTTTTACCTAGCTGAAGTGGGTTTTTTCTTGCATGTAATTTAACTGCAATTATATTTTTGAGTATGTCATGCATTATGAAGCCCTTCATTAAAATAAAGTAAGCAAATGAAGGCAGGGAAGCGGGAAGCAGTTGTAAAAGATGTCAGTCTTAAAGTTCATAATTCTGGTGCTTGAGTTTTATCAGTTTTCTACTGCTCAGGGTTTGGTGTAATGAAAAACCCACTGAGTGGTGCATGTCTGGCTACTGGTCCAGCCTTGATCTTCCTCCAAGTCCATTTCTGCTTTCATACAGAAAAGTGATCATGTAACAACATCTCTTATGGAGGGTCATGGTGACCATGCCCAAGAGATCACCAGGAATGGAAATGCCACAGCCTGGGCATCTCCCTGGCTCCTGGGATTGAAGGACAGAAGCATAGAGGAAAGGGAAAAAACTTCAAGTGAGGGTTTTCCCAAGGGAAAGCTGTCTTAGCTGTTAGGAATTGCTGAAAAGTTACACAGTGAAAATCAGGCCCGTTAAAATAAGATGCCTCAAAACTGGAACATCTGGAAAAATGGTTGCTTTGGGAAAATTTAAGTGTAGATATAATCAGCTGGTTACAGAAGGCAACTAAACCAATGGTGGAGGTGTTAGAACATGGATTTACCTTCAGACACAAACTGTGAGCAGGAGAAGCATAAAACTTCTTGGCCATGACTGTGCCTTTGCTTAGGAATTATCAGCACAGTGATAACTGGTGTAGATTGTTTCTTGTTCTTCAAAAGTAACTATGTGTTTATCCAACTCAAATGGTCCCTCGGGGGTTGGGCGTCATTCTCTGCATCTCTTATTCTTGTAGGACCTCTCCTGTCTTTCCTTGTGCCACTGCAGGGCTTTCCTCTGCAGCTTCCCCTTAAGCCCTTCCCAGAAATAGCATCCTCCAGCTTATCCTTAGTGTCTTAGACACTCATCCTTAATGTCCAAATAATTAATTCCTCGTTGTCAGCAATCCCAGGCTCATGGCATAGCTGGGAAATGAGGCCTGTTCGGCACCTGAGCCGCCATGGCCCTGTCCCCAGCCCAGAGTCCCAGTAGGTGACTGCTGAAGCAATTTGCTGTGGCTCCTTGGATGATCAGCAGATCTGAGGAGCTGGGGCTGCTGGGCATGCACAGCCAGAAAAGACACATGCAATACACTGGGGAGTTGCAACACAACTGTGCCTACATGGTTAATAAGGCTTGTGCGGAGGAAAACCCCTTTCAGACTGAAAGGCCAGGACTTGGACCCTCAGGACATTAAGATGGTACCATTGATGGTCCTGTGGTTCTTCTGCAGCAATCCTTTCTTGCTTCCATCTTTGCGCCCTAAAGCACCAGCCAACATGTCTGCAGAACCTCAGAGGAGATAAAGATTCCCATGGAAAATTGCCATGGAAATTCCTCCTCCAAAATTAGAGGATTAGTCTGCACTGAAGAGCCACATACATGCGAGGGAAGAAGCCACAAAGCTTTTCTTACTTCTGCTACGTGCTTCACACATCCTTTGGTGTGTTGTGTGAAGCATTTTTTCCTGGGATTTAATCATACTGTTTTAATACAATATCTAAAAGATACTGGCCACATTATTTATTCGCATAATATTTTCATTTTTAATAGAGGAAAATGAATTATGTAAAATAGAAAAGAAAATATTTTTGACCTTAGTGATTCTTTTCTAGAAGAAGATTCTGTCACAAAATGCAAACCATGTCTTCATGCTACTGGGATCTTAGATTAAAATTTTAAAAATCAGCTGAAATGGACTACTTTTCAGAAGTCAGAAAACCAAATGAAACCCACAACAATCAGAAAATATTTCTTTAGTGGGAGAAAACCTGAAGCAGACACTACAAATTCCCATTCTATGAAAAGTAATGATGGGAATTGCTTAACTAGCTACATGTTTTGGTACATTATTGTTGACTCCTTTTTGCAATATTAAAGTGTCAAGTGTATTCAACCAACTAATATCACTTTGTATGCCATATATAAGTGTGTATATATGTAAATATATATGTGTGTAAATATATATATATGTAAATATACATACATATACATAAAAGCAACTGGTAAATGCAGTATTTCATGTTATAAATCATTCCTCCAACCATCCCTGCCAATAACACCCAATGCTGAAGACGATCTTATAGAATATTCCTCTTTGGTTGTGGGTGTTGCCTTGTGGTCATGGCCCTGTGGGGACGGATTAGCCTTCAAATACCTGGGCTGAGGAGCTGCCAGGAGAACACCACATCTTTGGATCTCACAGTGAGGCAAGGGGATATTTATCAGTAGCTTCCATGAGGTTAGGAATTGCCTCATGAATATTTACATGTGGAAAGAGATAAACTGTGCAAATGTATCCAGAACACCCATTTACCACTCTGGCATCTCCCTTGGTTTGAGATAAACAGGAAGCTCCCAGAAGACAAGCTCTGGTCCTGGTGGAGGACTAAAGAGTGAGAAAACTAACACGTGAGAGTGCTGGAAGGAGGCTGGAGTAGGTGTTAGGCAGGGGATGCATTTCCATTGCTCCTGGAAGAACGGGAGGAGGAAGAGCTAGCAGCCATTGCAAAGGCAACAGCGGATTTTGTCACAGCTTGAAGCAGCTGCAGGGGGTATAAGGGCATGGGTCCCAACTGCTGATCTGTATATAATATAAAAATAGCAATAATAATGGTAACAACAGAGTAAATCTGGGGAACTGTTGAATGGGGGGGCTGTAATTCCAATAATGGCTTCTGTACGACCTAACAGACAATGAGAGTCCCAGATGGTGGTGGAATTGTGGTTCTGTAGTTCACAGCTGCCGATGGGAGTTCTTAACAGGCATGCCTTCATTTTTGTTTGTTGATCACTTAGTAGAGACAAGCTCCCACTATGCAATTAACTCCAGGCTGCACAGCACCAGCCAGAGGAAGGTTCCTCTATTTTACTTGACCCAAAACCAGCCAGACACACCTGGCACCTCGTGGGCCTACGCAGGACTGTTCTCTTCATTCCAAATGTGCTACACTGTGGCTCCATGCCTGCCCTAATTAGGAATAATTAGCTCAAGCACTGGTGCAGCTGTGCAGCTTCTTGTGTCAGAGCTTCACCACATCCCTTCATTACCTCAGCTTTTGCACTCATGCTCTGCAGTGTTCCATTTTGCAATGTGGGCTCTTCATGCACAGCTGGGGATTTGCTCACCAAAGCCATTTTGCATTTCTCGGTGTTCCTGGGAGGAGAGCACGTAACTCTCTGGCTTTTTGGTCACAGTTTCCCTCTCCTCTGCCTGAGGCTGGAGAAGCTGGAAGGGGCCAATTCCACATCAGAACCATCTGGTGAATCCTGATAAACCATCAGACCTTTATTGTTACCTTTATTGTTCCTCCAAGATAGATCACATGTGTTCTTGGAAGTCACCATATTTGTATTTCATTGGAGATGAGAAGGATTAAATAAATAGCAGTGGTGGTTTTCTAGCCCTGGTAAGAAGATCTGCAGAGGCTTTTCCTTCATTTGGATCATGCAGCTCTCTCAATTAGGCATATAGAGTAATAACCATAAATAATTTGAAAACAGGACCTGCTTCTCGGGTTATTACTGCTTCCAGTTCCTTTTCACAGGGTTCACCCTATCAGTTGTCCTGAAAAGCTCCAGGTTTCACTCAGCACCGTGTGAGCATGTTCCATCAGCTCTGGGGGCCGCTGAAAGTAGAAACACTCAGGTTCCCGTGGCTGTTTTCCCAGAAACACTTCAGATATTTCCTCTTCTCTCTGCAGTCCTAGACTCCACATCCTTTCCTATTTTAACTGCAGTGTTTTGGAACATCTCTACTCCCCTGGATTTTTCTTTCTCACTTGTTGCTCCCTGACATCTGCTGTGCACTGTTTTTGTTTAGAGCCTCTCTTCAGCAGCCTTTCTGCCACTGCTTTTTGAAACATTTTTTCCCGAGTTGATCCAAGGCTAAAGGGGTAGACATGAAGAAAAACAAAGATTATTCCCATCATAAAAACCATCCCAGAATAAGTTTCCAAATGCCAAGATGCATGCACTTGGATTTTCTTGTGTGCGCAGCTTGGACATGCTATGGTCCATCAGGAAAAGTTCTGCCGGTGCTGTGCAGCCCCAGGAAGGTGCCAGGAACATCAGGAGGCTTCACAGTTTGAAGGCAGATGCCTTTGGAGGGGCATTCAGAGCGGTCAGAAGAAGAAGGTGGGGCTGCAACTTGTTGTGTATTGAGGCCCTAGCTGGAAGTGAGGGCAACTGGCAGGAAGTTGTTCTCTAAAATGAGAGTCAGTGATGTTCGTCAGCTTCCGCGAAATCAGCCCTTCAGCAGATCCTCAGGAATGGCATTTCAGAATGGGACAGGACTTCTCCTCAGAACTCTCCAGCCTCTCAGACTTCCTTTTAAATCTGTTTTTTGCTTTAGAAAGTTTCAGTGACTAAAAACTCCAAATCTATTTCAAGAAAGAATACTAATTAAAAAATAGGCCTTATGTAGATTTTGGGTTTGATCTGATCCTTACCGGTGTAGACGTTTCATATTTCACAGGGCAGGAATGTTGGGACTGACAATTTTGTTAGGCTACAGAAGTGTGAAAGAAAGGTTTGTGCATGTGAGAAAATGTGGATTTTGAAATCAGCTATCTGGTATCTCTTGAACATCACTAGGCAGACCTCTAAGCAAAGAGGATCCCGTCTGAACTTACATTAACTCGTCATAATGCTCTTTAATGTAACCCAGGTCAGAAAATGGGAGTTACAGCAATGCCAACATGACAAATCGGAGCTCTCAGCATTTCTCCAATTGCCTTTTCTGTATTTCTGGGTTTTAAAACAAAATTTATATTTGGATCCCAGGGAAACATGACAGCATCACTTAATCACCTTTCTAATTGTTCTCTTTAAAAATTATTTCTTTCATTTTGTCCTCCAGCCAGGAGAATTGAGTTATAAACCAGCTTAATGCTAATTCTTCTTACTTTGACGAGGGCTAATTAAATTCATACCTCTTCAAGTAAGCTGTTAAAAGCCACAGTTAATCAATGTTTCAGCCGATATGTCCTCATTAGGAAATGTTGTTTTTTTGCTGAGAAATAACCCACACTCCTTAAAAGCACGCACCTATTTGCTTTGGGATCTTCGTGGGGGCCAGGGTACTTACGCAGCACATAGTTCACCTACAGCTGTGTGAAGTGGTTTATTCTGCTGAAAATGTGCTTTGCCTATGACTCTTCTCAAAAAAAAAGGATTACTGCCCATGGGGCATTGTATTAGCGGGGCTGAGACATCCTGATTCCAAACAGTCATTAAGCAAATCAGAGGTAATTTATACTGTGGTGAAGAAACTATTGCAAAGCCTGCCAGCTGTCTGGCCCTTCCAGTATGGCTTCTGACAGGACTTTGAAGGTCGGTGCGGGAGCATTTCTCTTACACTGTGTTGTTGTTGTGACTCCAGGAGGACAGTCAAGTTCGGAGGCAGGCCCTGATCCAGCAGAAGTTTAAACATCTGCATAGTTTTGAGCATGCGAGCAATCCCATAGGAGTTAACGAGGCTACTTTAAATGCTTCGAATTAGGCATGTGCTTAAGAGCTTTGCTGGACAGGAGCCATGGTAAGAACCAGCCCCAACTGTGACCTAAAATTAAAACTGGAACACTTTAAAGATTAATTAAGGCCTTGTCTACATGGGAAAAATTCTTCATTGTGGCATGAGAAACTTTCTTCTCATGGCGTTTGTGGCCCAACTGGATTCAGACCATTTAAATTCGAGTCGACTCTTATGAGGTTTCCTGACCGCACTCAGGAGGTGTGGAGAGTTTGGAAATGCACCCAATGTTTGGAAGCAAATCTTTCATTCCCCAGTGCATATGAAATTTGTATGCCTTCACAATCAGCTTTATGATAGCATCGTCCTTTCAACCCTTGGGAAAATGGCAGAGCCATTCGAGTAGCCAGAAAGCAAATAAACAGACACATTGCACTCCTCCCGTCTTCACCACAACTATTGAACTCCCTGAGTGCCGCAAGCTGGAACTATTGTCCTTTTAAAGCCTAGGGATTTCAGGACTTGGAAATCTATGGATCTTATTCTCTCTCCCAGAAGACAACTGCTTTAGCACCCCAGAGGGGCTATGCAGTAGACATGAAGTGCACTTGCATCAGTGTGTTGTCCCCGTTGTGTTCCAGAAGGGAAGGAGGGGGGTTGGTGTGTATGAGCAGGCCATGATGGAGTGCTAAACACGCTGTTCTAGCCCAGCATTTCATGCCTGGGGCACAGCACTGTGCCTGCAAACCCAGTCAGCAGGGAAGGAGGGGCAAACAGAAAACTACCTGTGAGAAACCACGAAGTTTGATGAAAAGTTGTTGGTTTGGTCTTGGATGTGAAGGACCTCAACAAATCTGGATGGGAACAATGTTGTACGTGCTGG
Source organism: Pardalotus punctatus (assembly GCA_013400915.1). Classification (NCBI taxonomy): domain Eukaryota; kingdom Metazoa; phylum Chordata; class Aves; order Passeriformes; family Pardalotidae; genus Pardalotus; species Pardalotus punctatus. The sequence continues at coordinate 183,666 of VZTX01020263.1, read as the reverse complement.
TTTTAGCTCTCCTGCTGTTTTGGTTTTTGGGTTTTTTTCTGTGGAAGGACTAGGCCAGGTTTGAGTGTCTTTGTTAAAGCTGAAGCCATCAGCTTCGTTGTGGCAGTGACATGGAGCCTTCTTCGTTCCCTTGGGTAGAGAAGCGATGTGTCAGTGCCTTTGGGGAAATGATATGCACATGTCACTTTAACGTTCAAAGAAAGGCACCGTTTTTAGGCACTCAGCATCTCTTCTGATTTGACTACACTGAAGCTTTGTTTCCTAGATTCGGGGCTCTGTCATCTGTATCACAGCAGAGCTGGACAAATCTGCTGGCTACCCTTCACCTTTAGAGAACAAATATTTACTTGCAGAGAGGGAAGATCATCCTTCAGCTGAAGAAAATGCTCAATCTAAGTTAGCAATTCAGCTCTTTTGTGGCCTGGGACAGCTTATGGTAGAAAAGGGGTCTCTGGGTAGCTGAAAGTACTTATGTCTCTATTTCCAGTATTTTTTTATTCATTTCTTTGCAGTGGCTTGGCTATTAATTGGTATTGAAAAGCCAGCTAGTGAGTAAACAGAGAGAAATAATGAAACTCAGTGCTCCTGTGCTGCCTTGCATTTATGAAGTTCAGACCGAGCAGTAATTAATCTCTGCTGGCTTCCACGTGTGTGTAAATCTCCAATCACTTTGTACAATTCATGTACAATTTTATCCATTAAATAAATGGGTCTCAGTTGTGCCATTGAGGCAGGGCCTCCTCGGAGGGTTGGAGGTGGCCCATGGAGCAGTTTGCTGGGAGGTTACAGAAGGACTGTGTTCCTCTTCCTGCTCTGCATCCCAATAGAGGATCACACTCCCAACTTTCACATGCAGACCTCATGGGACCTTTTTTCTGTCTCAAGATTTCCTGCAGTAAAGGCTGGCTGAGAGTTACATGAGCTTTAAACACGCCTGTAAGGAGGCAGAAAGCTTCTTAAGGCTTCCTTTTCACTGTGCACCCGCAGCTCTGCTGTCTGCTCTGAGTTCAGATCAAGCCTTTACACCATCTCCTGTACCTTTTGTCTCACTTCTGGCAGTTAGAAATGGAGAAGACCTGAAATCACTCAAAAAAGGGACCCATTTTTTCCTGTCTTTTATTCCTTACCCTTCTGAGAGTTTGCTTGCATAAAAGCTGGGGAGAATCTGTACCCAGGGATACTGAATTTATGGGGATTGTAAAAAACCAACTTGCCTGGTTTTTTTTCTTTTTTTCTGTCTTAACAAAGCTGTTCCTTAATGCAATCAGGGACTTGTAGTGCAGTTATAGGGATCACTGGACCAGACTCCCAGCATAAAGTAATGGAGATACTCCAAAAAACAGGTATCTCATGTTTTTTTCTCAGTATTTCGAGCCCATGTTTGTTGGACTCTGAAGTTGTATACAAAACACAGCAGGTTGAAAAATGAGATATTCTTTTATACTGCTGTTGTTTTTATGATTCTGCTGTAGAAAATGACAGTGTTTCATTAAAAATTACGAGGTAAAGATTAGTGAAAACCCCACAAGACCCATGTACTCTCAAGCTATGGTCCCTTTAGGCTGAAACATTGAAGATTTGGAGTTTCTGATGAAATGAAAAACATGGGCACAGATTGATGAAAGTGGTCATGTTCTGCAGATGTTCTCATCTGGTTTAAAATAAAATATTTTAGTCTAATTGTGGCAAAGCTTTTCAGGCTGATCAATTAATCAGTTGTTAAATGAGAATTGAGGTTACTGGTATCTCTTCTCATATAGAGTTACGAGGGCATGTAGGAAAGTCTCCCATCCCTCATGGGGCTAAAAGTAATGGAGATCAACATCAAAAGGAGAAAAATGAGTGAGGCAGATTTGTTTATATGAATGGTTACACCCAGCATTTTGAAAAAAGTAAGTATCCTGCTCAGACCCAAAAATGAATTAAAAGTTAATTGGAAACAAACAAACAAACAAACAAACAAACTAGCATAAATAACTTCACAGGTATTGAGGATTAAAATCTAAACCTGTCTGAAAAGGAAAGGCAGATAAACAGGCTTGGGGGAAATAAAAACCCATGTGAACCTTTGTCTAAAATTCCAGTTCAGTCAAACTCAAACCTTTTAAGGTTCAAAAAGATCTTTTTTCTTTAATTATCACAAGTGTCTCTGTTCCCTGGCTCAGAGTATGACTAAAAACCATGAGAAGGTTGGTCATGGAAATTTTCTGCTCTTTGTTTGGTGTTAATGCAGTGTTGGTGCCTTTCAGCAGCTGCTTGTTTCCACATCCCTGCCACTGGCCAGGCAAGTTTCCCTAAAGAGGAACTTCTCAGTGGGGCAGACGCCCAGCGCTGCCTCTCCAGTGGGATTCAACCCGTGGTCACAAAGGAGACCAGCTCCAGGTGCAGAGACTGCCAGCCTTTGGCAGTGCTAAAGCAGGAATTTTCTGTCCCGTGGGAGATGTGAGTGGCAGCCAGGTGACAGCGGCAATCTCACTGCCCAGGTTAGCTCTGCGTTCATTTGGCTCTGCTGAGATGTTGACTCACTGCAAGCCACAGTCCAGGTGTAGGTGCTGCAGGGTCCACCAGATACGGGCGGGAATATTTTGCAAACCAGGGAAGACTTCGGTATTTCTGGCACTGACCTACTTAGCAAAAAGAACTTAATATTAAAATGGAATTAAATGGATGTACCTTGACCACAGTTAAGCAACACATTTAACCACATACGTCTGAAATTAGCTTTTTAATGGGAATTAGGTGTTCTCAGTGAGTGGGACTTGCTGGAGCACACAAGGGTCTTCATTTAGACTGGAGACAGGTATCTGTTGAGTGGAACAAACAGTTGCAGGAGGGTGTGATACAGCTTTAACTTGTTTTCCCTTTGGTGTTTTTCCATAGGGACAAGTAAAACCCTACAGCAGAGAGCACTGGTTAGAAATACTTCATCAAATTATTCAGGCTTCTTGTTCCAGAACTGCTTCTGACTAGATTTTCATTTTCCTATGTTTTGGCATCACCTTGAAATTATTGGACCATTTTAAAGGAGAGGGGGGAAAAAGTGTTTCACTTCATGTATCCATTTTTTTCCTTTTGAGTCTCTGATGCCGGTGGTATATTTTGAGTTGTTTGGGTCACTGGGTGTTGCTTCTATTTCTTGATTGAATCATTGTAACTGTTAAGTGTCAGAATGAAAGAAATCAAAGGGATTTAAAATATCAACACAAACTTCCAGGAAGGATTTGCCTGACTGTTAAGTGAAAAACATGGCACTCTGGTCATGAAAAATGAGAAATAAATTCACAGGTATGAGTCATGTTGGAAAGAAAAATTGTAAACTCAGCCTGGAATATTGCTGAGGCAAACCTGTGAGTGTGGGTCTCTCTGGCTGCTGTTCAGTATCCATTAAGGAGATTTGGTGAGATTTTCAGTAGGTATCAAAAGCAGTAAGTAAATCTTGATTAGCTGAGAATTTGCCCCTACATATGCCACAGGAGGAGTGTGGATAAACTGGTGTGGAAGGGCAGGAGATTAGGGACAGGGCAGTACAAAAAACCCCTCCAAAATCAGGTAGATGTGACAACATTGGCAAGTCTAAAACCATATCACACAAACCTAAGTTCAAGGTTTACTGTAGATTTTGTGTGTTACAGTAAAGTTATGTTTTCCAACCATGTATTTGTACTTACAGGTGAGTTTCCAAGACCAACATTTTTAGAGGTGCAAGGACAAATGCACTGAAGTCTGAGTAGCTTTAAAAACATCTCTGCTTATCAAAAGTTTTGAGTAGGGGGGCTCTGACACAAGCTTTTCAATATTTCATAATTCTTGGAAAAAAATGAGCCCTTCACCTTTGCATAAAGAGCTCCATTCAGTTTGCATTCCTGTTTGGTTACCTTATTGGTTCACTTTTGGCCTTGACCTATTTGCACATCACTGGAACATTCTCCTATAGCTAATGCTACACATCAGGTTTGCAAAAATGACTGCGTTTGGGGCATTCAGTAAATCTTCCAAGCAGCTCAAAGGTCAGATTATAAGAAATATCTGAAATAACTCTCTAGAAAAATGAGAAGACAAGAACTCAGAATGTGAGCACCATAACATTTATTTCTGGCAGCCCATGCTGTTTTGTTGCTCCCTGCAAGGTGTGTCAGAGTAGAGCATATGAGTATCTTTGAAATGAAGGTATGAATTACCATTCCTCTGCTTTTCCCCCGCCCTCCAGTTGTGTTTTGATTTGATGTTCTTCTTCTTTCTTTTTTGATTTCCTCCCCACTTTCTCCTTTAACTGTCCATGCCAAGGGGGAGGCTGCTAAAATTACCAATCCACCCTGTTTATGCAGCTTTTCCTATTGGTTTTGCACAGAACCCCAGTCTGAAGCCCATCACAGCTCCAGGGGATTCTTTCTATGCAATTCCATGGGCTTGAGGTCAAGTTGAGTAAGAAGAATTTTTTCCAGTGTGCATCTTTATGCTGTCTACCCCACCTGTTTCCCACCAGACCCTGTCACGGGTATTAAATGTAATTCATGGCTAATTATGGGTATTTACACCTCAACCTCAAAGCCATCCGCTTCCACCTGCACCGTGGCCGCCGTGGGCTCGGGGAGCAGCGAGCAGCGAGCGGGAGGGACACGGGAGCAGCTGTGTTTGTTTGATCTCCTCGCTGCCAGGTCCCCGTGCTCAGGGCTGGAAGGGCGGACGGAAGCTGCTAATAGAGGCAGAACTAAAGAAATATACAGAGCAGCTCAGTGTTCCCAAGTACACAGGCACCGCTGGAGAGAAAAGAGTGAGAACAAGAGGGAAAAGCCCACGGAGGCTGCGGGAACTTCTGGTTAAATACAAACAGACCCCATGTTGCTGAGTGTTCCCTTTGATTTCCAAAATGTTGAGAGAGCTTGGCCGTAGGCTTGCGCTTCCTCCGGAGGCTGGGAATGGCAACATGACAAGGAGAAGGTGTTCCTGCAAAGACCGAGGCTTTCTGTGTGAGGAAAGCTGGGGCCTCCCATGGTTTTGGTTAAGATGGTTTGAGACAGCAAACAAGTGCAAAAGAAACAGGAACGGATTTTGTGGGGGATGTTTGGTGGGTCTGGAACCAAGAGATTCCTTTCAGGTGCGAGACATGGTGGCTTTGGGGGTTGCTTTGTGCAACCCAAAAAGGCACAAGGATGAAATATGGAAATGGCTGGGGTTTTTCTCCCAGGGAAGCAGCAGCTGGATTTCACATACAGCCAGAGAGAGGTTTATGGATTCAGTACTAAATACTGTTTGCCTCTGCAGAGCATTCAAAGCAGCTATGGCTGAGACTTTCCACCCCTGTCACTGTCTGTAGGCACCTGGGGCTGCTCAAACCTGGCTTTTGTGGAGGCCAGGGGCAATGGGTAAATGAATCCCTGGGGGTTTGGAGACCATCTTTTCAAACCTTGCTCCCCTAAACTGGATTCCTAATCTCTGCATTTATAAACTGAATTTTAAAAGTAATCATTTCTGAGATCAGACTGTTGAAAGTGCTCCAGGCATTCAGGGTGAGCAAGGAGGGACAAACGAGCACGGGAATGGTGAGCCTGGACCACAGCAAAGGTCCAGTCTCCTGGACTCATCCAGTGTTTGTGGATGCCCAGAGACCTGACAAACTAAAATATTGTTTGATTTAGGAAGTATTCAAGTTCATTGTGTCATTTTTAAGTTAAGTTGGGGAAAACTTTTGGTTACAAAGTACTGGAATATTGCTCATTGACTTATGATGCAACCCAAATGGTAATGAAAAGCAGGAATGGGTTCTTCCAGTCATTGTTTTAATCTCTCATTCACCAAATGTCACCAAAATGAAGCAGGAGTTGCTCTGTGAGTTCCTGCTGTAATATGTGCTTATTTTTCACAAAGTCTTGCCTCTATCAGTTCACATTTGAATATTCCTAGCAAGCCAGAGGAAAGAAAGAGCTGGTCATTAAAAAAGAAGAAGAAAGTAGTGAAACACATTGCTGGTTATACAAATTTCTGATGAGCATCTCTCCATTTAAATGAATATTTTGGATTCAGAAATGTGGATATTTTTCCCTTTTGTTCCAAATTTCAGATCTTCAAAAATACCAAGAGAAATGCAGGAAAAAAATTACTATTTCCTTACATTTTTGCATGGAGAAATGTATCTAATCAAAGCATGGCCATTGTAATTGAACATCTCAGAGGGATCTCAGTGGAAGTATTGTTACTCTCCATATTTTACAGACAGGGAAGTGCAAAGCACTTGCAAATCAGGAACTTCTGGGAAAAGCCTGCTGTATCCAACTACCTGCCCATGATGGCAGTGATGCAACTCAGTTCCCAAAATGAAAGGAATTTTTGGGGCCTCTCTTTTGATGGAGAACAAGAGGGAAGCAGATATCTCTCAGGTTCTACCCCGCAGGAAATGACAGACTCATGATCTAGAGGGCACAGCTAAGGAGTTTTATTACTCATCCTAGAGCTGGATGGGGGCTCAGAAATTCTCAATTTGTCCTTTCTGCTCAGAAATCTCTGACCAGATCATGTGATGGTCCTAATGCTGTCTGGCTTGGTGAAGGAAAGCTGCAAATATCTCTTTTCTCCATGACTCTTCCTGTGGCATGACTTTCACAGCCTTGTGTTTCCACAGCCCTGCTCTGGTGTCTTTGTCTCCCTATTACTGACAGGAAGGAAGGGATCAAGGACAAAACTCAACTGAGCAAGGTGTTCTGTGCAGGGCTACAGGTGCTGTTCGAATGACCTGAGGTAGCCCTGAGCCCAAAAACCAGATCAAAGTGGAAATGTTGGGAAATACAAATGTACAGTCTGTTTTCTGACAGCCTCACCCCTCACCAGCCAGCAGCTCCGCAGCCAACACTATCAACACAGAGCAGGAGACACATCCCACTCGGACAAGTGGGGTTGGAAATAGCAACCCTTTACTGGGAATGGGTTTTAATAGGAGAGAAAAACTCAAGTAGCGAGTTGTCGAGGGATTTCAAGGGACTGCATTTTCCAGAAGCAGAATTTAACTTGTGGCTCTTTTCTTCTTCTGTTTTTTGGGGTTGTTTTTTTGTTTATTATTTTTTTTAATTGTGTTTTCTCATTGGTTTGATTATGATCTTTCCAAAAGGGAAAAAAAGGGGCCCTGCAGCACACTTGGTCTGAAGGGCTCAAATTAGGAGTTATCAAGAATCTCCCTGTAGCTAAGCAGCTAATTCCAGCAGCAGAACAAGAGAGCTTCTGTTACCACACTGTGCTGAACTCCTGCTGCTCTTTCCATGACAGGTGTGGACCCAATACCTGTTTATCAAGGGTCTTACTTATATAAAAGTAAAAAGTTCAGGAAACTAAAAAATCTGAGTCACTGTCTGCTGAACTCCCAAATAAAATAGTTTTATTTTCCAACCAACCCAGTTTTCCTTATTTAAGCCCAAGGAAAAGAAAGAAAGTAAAAAAACTCGCTTTGAACCCTGACCTTTGGAGGTGTATCCCCCCCTGGGTGATTCATCTGTTTACCTTAGGACAATTAAATGTGAGTCAGTTTAAATAAACTTTAAAACCAAAGGAAAAATACGCTAAAAACAGACCTGACCCCACCCCTTCTCCTACTAGGGACAAACTGAGAAGTATGAAAAAATGCAACGCAGATCACATTTTCAGGAAAATCCTAAGGAATCCAGAGTGAGGTGGCAAGTCCTGGCAGCTCCGATGTCCCTCACCAGGAGCTGGAAGGTGGAGCTGCTCCAGCATGGACCCTGTGATGTCCCCACACTGCCACCAGCAGCAACTGGCCACCACTAATAAGCTAATGCAGGGGCCATCAGAGTCATTAACCCCAATGCAATATCGTTTAATGCTTCACCTTTAGGCTACCAGTCAGTGGCTTCAAGGAATTTCGGTTCAGTAATGTCCTGACAGCTTGAAATATTTGGCACTGATAGCAGCGCTGCTGGCTGGGGAAATACAGCAAGGACCCTGTGGTTTGCAGCAGATAAAAATGGAGATAAAATCACCAGAGACTTTTAACTGAGGGAGAGGGGGAGGAACCAGAACAACCTCCCCCCGCCCCCGTAAATAAAGCAGCGCTAAATGCTGAATGTCAGGGTTTATGCCTGCAAGAGATGTGGCAGCTGGAGGGTGTAGCTCTTAAGAGGCCATTAATGGAAAGAATCAAAGCTGCTCTCAAGCCCTTGGAGCGGGATCGCCAGGGCTGTTAGCAGGCATGTGTCGGCTCAGAGACTGCCCACAAAGTGGTGGAATTGCACAAAAATAACCCTGGCTTTGGGCAAATTTTTCACTGACTTTTGGTTTCCAAGTTGCTCAAGTACCTTCAAATCACATTAAGACCAGAGGTAAAAAAAGTGACTGCGAGGAAAAGCAGGAGGTTATCCTACAGGCTGTGCAGGGAAGCACCGACCACTCTCTGAAATTCATAGCAGAACCCTGAGAAGTGAGGACGTGGCTGACAACTCTGGCCTACCCTTCTCTCAACACAGGTAAAGGCTCGAGCAATTCCTCACTGTTATTCTCTGAACTCGGGCATCCCTCAGTGCCTGTCTGCCAAGAGGGACAGTCACTCCTCCTCTCCCAAACATCCAGAGGTGGCAGCAGGGAGAGGTGCCACAGACTTTCAGAGAGCATTCTCACCTTTGTCAAAAACACACGTTTTTGGGGAAAGAGATCAGGCTTTTTTTTCTGCCAGGAGGATTTAAGACAATCTCAGAGGTTTATTTCCCTACGTTAGTGGCAAAGTGATCTCTAATGATATATCAGTTGGCTTAGGGATTATATCTGCCAGGCATTTCAGTCCTAGCATTGCTTCTGACACTGTGATGAGCGATCAGCCTTCCAGTGCTGAAACAGGCTGCAAGAGAACTGGAGAGGGACTTTTTACAAGGGCCAGTGGCTTCAAACCAACAGAGGGCAGGTTTAGATTAAGAAGAAGTTCTTCCTTGTGAGGGCAGTGAGGCCCTGGCACAGGCTGCCCAGCAAAGCTGTGGCTGCCCCATCCCTGGAAGTGTCCAAGGCCAGGCTGGACAGGGCTTGGAGCAGCCTGGGATAGTGGAAAGTGTCTCTGCCCATGGCAGGGGGTTGGACCCAGATAGTCTTCAAGGTCCCTGCCAACCCAAACCGTTCTATGATTCTATGTTGTATTTTCTGTTGACCTTGGGACTCAGGGGCCCAGGGACTCTCCTGGCTGTGGTCACCAGAAGCTGCTATTGGAAACTTCAGGCCATGAGCATGAGATGAAGAAGCAATGAGGATCCACCAGTGCTGGATGAAGCTCTACCAAGATGCTTATTCCTCACCTTGTCACAGTGACTTCATGTTGGAGGGAAGCTGTGAGAAAGTAAGAAGAGAGAGGGAGGTGGTGGTAAAGAAACTGCGTGAAAAATGGGAATGGCTCATCTTTTCCCCAGCAGTCAGGGATGTGATTGTCAGTATCTGTAGCTGCTCCTTCCTCTGCCCAGTGTGAGCAGCCCTGCACCATCTGTTTTGGCACCTGAGTACAAAGATCACAACAGGAGACAACATTTACAGAGCCCAACATCATCCACTTGTTGGAGCATTTCATTTCAAGGAGTGTAACCAGACATCCCTCACAGTGAGTGGGTGCACTCCTGAGGACCTGGGAACAAGGAAATTCTGGAAATACAAATTTAATGGGAAGGAGGCTGTGCAAAGGCAGGTGTTGTTCCCAAGCAAGATGCCTAGCTGTGTGACTGGGGCTTTGTGAGTGCCAGGGCTCTACACAAAGCTGCCAAACTGTTTTCTGAGCCTTCCCTGGGAGCTTCTGTTGGTTTTAAACAGGGCAGAGTATGCACACAACACAAGCCATGGGACCTTGTGAGGTAGAAATGCAGACTTTCTGCTTGGGTCTTCACTGGTAGAGAATATTTTGGGTGTTATAGAGAAGGCAGAGCTGTCTCATTGGGAGCTGTGGATACTGGGAGAAACCTTTCAAATTAATTTTGTGCTATTAGAATGTAACTGTTTTTGAAATGAAGAATCTCTTTCATACAGACTTTCCACTGCTAAAAGCTTGTGTGTCACTTAATTAAGCATCCAAAACTCTGGCAGTGGAAACACTGGATCAGCTTGCTGCTGATGGGCACAAATGGATGTAGCTGGGACGGGTGGCCCAGAACTAAATCCTTTGCCGTCACACTGTACCAAACAAAAATGTTCTGCAAACCAAGGCACTGTCATCAGGCATGACACAGGAGTCTAAATTTAAGTTAGGTGAAGCCATTCATTATTTAATTCATCAAGAAGCATGAAGCAAACTCACCTGTGTGTCCATAAAAATTGCTCACACACAGAGTTCTGCTCACAATCTGTGCGCAAACCAGCTGCAGTCAAGCACAGACTGATGGCCTTTGGGAGACAGGTCTGTCCTTTTGCTGTGTTGTTTGTCCAGTTACTTAGGAAAACAGGACCCTGTTCTGCATCTCGGTCTGGTAAATGTTCTACAAGCCCAAACGCATGGACTGTGGAGGTGTTTTTAAATCACAGGCAAATCTAAGAAAATGTCAATCTGCTGGCAGGGGATTCATCTGCAGAGAAAGGAGTAGGTTTGCAGTAGGATTCTGATGCTCTCTAGCAGGGAGCCTGCCACAATAAGGCGTGTTGCTGAGGCTCTGGAGTGGGTGTAAAAGCACTATGTGACATTTCTGCTCCCGCCCTCTGATCCCAGAATATGCAGCTGTGGGATGCTCTGGCATTCCGCGGGGCCTCTCCCAGCAGCGCTCCGGCCGCGCCCGCTGCTGTCAGTAGATGGCGCTGTTTCTATGGCCTGGCCGCCGCGCTCCCGAGGCTTCCCGAGGCGCTTCCCGGGGAACTTCCCGAGGCTTCCCGGGGAACTTCCCGAGGAGCTTCCCGAGGAGCTTCCCGAAGAGCTTCCCGAGGCTTCCCGGGGAACTTCCCGAGGAGCTTCCCGAGGAGCTTCCCGAGGAACTTCCCGAGGAGCTTCCCGAGGGGCTTCCCGAGGAGCTTCCCGAGGAGCTTCCCGAGGCTTCCCGAGGAGCTTCCCGAGGAGCTTCCCGAGGAGCTTCCCGAGGCTTCCCGAGGAGTTGCCCGAGGCTTCCCGAGTAGCTTCCCGAGGAGCTTCCCGAGGCTTCCCGAGGAGCTTCCCGAGGCTTGCCGAGGGAGCGGCGCCGCGGGGCTGAGGGGCTCAGGAAGGCGCTGCGATCCCGTGCACAAGGACGCTCGTTTCCCCCAGAGGAGATCCAGCAGGTACCAGCAAGCCTCGAGGTCTCCCGCAGGGTCTCTGCTCCGGATCTCCTTGTGCCCCGGATCTCCTTGTGCTCCGGATCTCCTTGTGCAGAGGATCTCCTTGTGCTCAGGATCTCCTTGTGCTCAGGATCTCCTTGTGCCCCGGATCTCCTTGTGCTCAGGGCTCTCAGGATCTCCTTGTGCTCAGGGCTCTCAGGGCTCTTCCCTCACGCTGCAGGCCCGAGGATGTGAGCAGAGCCAGACGCGTGGGCCCACGCTCAGCCGGCCTGCAGGTGCCAAACTCATCACACGGGGCTTGTGTTTGGGTGTTGTCAGAGTGCCAGGGGTCATCACCAAGGCTCTAAAACAAGGTACTTGGTCTATCCCTGCATGTTAATGAGTTCAAATTCATCCCTCACCGTTTTCTCCTCTGAGCTCCTTTATGCTATTCTAAAGCTATATAATTTGCTGTCAGCAGCTCCTTGATTTGTTTGGGCTCCACACCAGCATTACATTTGAAAATTATTTCAGGCTATTTGGTCATCATCACTTGCACAAGATGCTTCCCAGCTCCTCACCTACAGGACTTCCCGTTCTGTAGGCTGGACAGCTTGCTGCATCTGAGCACATGGAGGAAAGGCGTGAGGGTGTGCAAGGGGATAAAACAGAGCCCCGAGTCTTGGACTGCTTCCATGCTCTGTGGATTTATGCTGCATGTCTAGCAGAGGGACTCCAAGAAGGGTCTATTGTAACGTGGCTCCTTAATATTCAGATTTACTGTCCTGCATTAAAATAGTCTCGTAACTGGAGATAGCATCCTGGGTTTAAAGCCCAAAACAATGTCCCTGCCAACCCAAAACTCCTACATACTCATACATACTCCTAAATAGTCCTACTCAGCCATTTCATCATTAGGTAATGGCCAACTAGAATGTTCCTGCCTTTGTTTTCAGGCCTCATCATTAATGATCTCAAAACAGGTGAAATCTGGGAACTTGAAGGGAATGCTTTGCACTTAGCAGCCATTAGGTCAGCAGAGCTTTACTGACAGCTGTGTGTTTACACAGCTTCCAGCAGTTCAAAAAGCCAAAGGAGGATCACAAGTCTATCTTCCAGCCAAAGGGGGAAAAGATTGACACAGGGTTGTAATCATCAGAGTCTGAAAAAAGCCTTCTTGTCTGTTTTTAAGCATGTTCAAACATGACGTGACTCTTTGTACAACAGGGGTGCAGGGAAGGTGGGCAAATGCCATTCTTGTGGTTTAATTAAGGACCTTAGTGAGGATCTAACAGATGCAGTGTGAGCTGTGCCTAGTGGGTCTCGCGTGTGTGTCAGGAGGGAGGGAAGGGGGGGGATACCGGGGAGGGTGGAAAGGGTGTGGGATGTGAAGGACGGTGTGTGGCAGCTGTTCACAGCAAATACTATTCTAGCTCATGGCTATGTGTTCCAGCCCTGTTGGAAAATTACATCTAAATAACAGATCACGAAAGAGCAACCATGACAAGGCCTGTAATTTAGTCTCAAGAGGAAATTCTTCATTCATCAACTGTACAAGGGACTAAATTAGTTCCCTGCTGGACGAGGCTTTGCTGGCAGTTTGCTCTGCGGGCCAGCCCTACCTTAGAGCAGGTCCTACTGGAGAGTCACTCCTGCCAGGGACAGACCCATTCCCAGCCCATTGCACTGAGAGAGACACCACCCTCCAGGCCCAGGGCTTCATCCTCACGTGTGTTTTGGGGGTTGTGGGGAGTAACTGGCTCTGTCTGAGGTAGCTGGACAAGAGGGTTGCAGTGAGGGTGAGCACGCTTTGCCCAAAGATGAAGTGTCACCCAAAGGCAGCCTGCCCTTCCCATCAGTGCTTCTTGCAGTGGGCTCTGCTGCTTGGATTGGAAGGACAAAGAAGGATGCTGTCCTGCTGTCACAGCTCTGTCACTGCAAAGCTCTTACCCAGCTCACTGCATGTGCTGGTGTCACGATCTCTGTGTTCCTGTGCTGTCTGGACAAGGAGAGGGTGCCCAAAAGGCCTCCTGGCCGGAGCAGCTGGTGCAGCACAGACCTCCTGTAGACTGCGGGGCTCCTTTCCTACTCATACAGATGTGTGCACAGATGCATTTCTTTTGATCACAGCAGCAGCAAGGTTTTTTAAGTATTGACGGTTGATTTCCTGTTAATGCTTCCCTTGCACACGAAAGCAAGGTGTGTTTCATTTCTTCCTTTACAGGAACTGCTGTTTTTCAGGTGCAGTTAGCAGCTCTCCAATTCCAGAGACCTGGCATGTGGGTGTGGGAGAATAAATCAAAGACACCCCGATCTGTAAGCGGTGTCCTGAGCAGTTAAACACAGATCGATACTTTTCTTCTCTGTGCTTGAATCTGGTTCTGCCGCTTTCACTCATGCTAAGAAGTATCACTCTCAAGGATCCATCCTATTTGTATTTTGAACTGTATGAGAACACCATGGGAAGTCAGGAATTCTTCAGGATCAACCCCAGGTTGTAATAACAGAGTACATAAGTGCAAGAGAACTGGCTGTATCTGCTCAGATACCGCTGAAATCCGTGTACCTTAAGTTCCCTGTGTTCAGAGACATTCTAATGCAAGTCACAGCCTAGTTTACATGTTCAAAAGGTTATTCTAGATAATACTTTCTTCACCATCATCTATACTGTCCAGTACTTCTACCCAGTGTCTTCTTTAACCTATGGATCAGTTCCAGGTGTTTTCAGGATGGGATGAAAAAAACATACAGATAATTATGTATTATTTCTGTCAGACTGTTTTGTTTATGTCTGGAAATATAGGGACTTCTGTCTGCTTAGAAACAAGCTGGTCATCTGCATGCATTTATTCTTACAGTTCTTGAGTCCTGTTTTGATGGTCTCTGAGGTATTTGGTCACAGTAACTTCTGTAGCAATGCATCTTCTAGGTTAGTTGTATATGGAGCAATTGCTTTTTTTTTAACTTCCTTTTTTCATTTCTCACAGCTTCACTGAGGGGTTTTTTTGTCTTTTGTTAAGGGATGAAAGTTGTGCATGAGGTGCTCCCCATCCCCTTCCACTCTGAAGGAATGCTTCTGTTGCATCCCCACTTACTCACCCTACTTGCAGATGAAACACACCTACGCTTTTCAAACTGTCTACCGAAACTTCTCTGCTGTTTGTCATTTCATTTGTTCTCCACACCCTCTTCTGAAGCCATTACTGCTCCTCTGCTGCGATAAGGGTATTTTAGCAAATACAGTGAACAGCTTCTGCTTTGGTCTGAGAGGTAAATCAATATTTTAGGCCTTGTAGGATGTTTTCCTTTAGGAGGAGCAGTGGATGACACAAGCCAGGTATGCACCTTGACACAACCTGTTTATTTGCAAAGAATGCTCGTGACTGCTGAGCCCCAAACACAACAGGAGCAAACAGTGGAGAGTCTGTTGCTGGCAGGAGTCTGTCCTGCCAGTCCATTCTGAGCTGCAGGCATCTCTGCTGCTTTGCTCACCATTTGCTCCTTTCTCTGCCACACACCCCCTCCTAGCCCTTGCCAAGCCATGCTCACATCCATTCTGGGATAACCACGTCTGCCCGAAGATTTGTCTCAGGATCAGACCTTGGCAGGGACCATGGCTCCTATTGTTCACAGCTACCTCCCTACATAAATGACTTTCTCCTTTCAAACACACAAAAAAAAAGAGATATCTGACACCCACTGGCTTTGTGTGGAGCTGTTATTTGCTACAGACCAATGACCTGGTTGAAGGCAGCCATTAACTCACTTTAAAGAGACCCCATTACTAGAATATGTTCAGTCTGATTTTCTGTCACATCCTTCTCCTTTTTAGTACTTTATTTATTTGTTTGGCTCACTGTACCAGGAATAGAGATTTTTCTTTCAGTTCTTTAAGCTTAGTTCTCGCTGGTCACAGGCAGTGACAGGGAATATGTGTGCCAAATGCAAATTTTCCATTGTACTTTGTAAGGAGGCATTACCTACACTTGTCTTCATGAATTTTGCCTTCCAGCTCACCTGCTTGTTCTGAGTTTCCCTGAAGTCTTCACCTATGTTGATGATCCTAAATCACTGGCTCCCACTGGCAAATTTGCTATCTGGGTGCTGACCCATTTCCTAGAGAGGGTTTGCCTGGATGAAAATATGCCAGGTTTGGCTGAAAGTCCATTTCTAGACAAAACCATTTTATAGGACTGTCCTTTCAAGTGATGAAGCTAAGCCTAGGGCTCTTGTGATATGTAATGAGCTGTGTGATGGGACCTCCTCCCTGGTCAGACAGCAGAGCAAAGCTGTTTTGGTAGGGAAGTCTGAGGGAACAGAAGTGAAATCTCAGGAGACAGGAGGTGTCCAGCTCAGCTCTGCAGCCTGGTCACTCTGCAGGACTCAGCAAAGCCTTGCCCATTTGTCAGCCCAGTCCCACTTCTCTGTCTCACAGGGTTCTCCTGAGGGTTAACCATGACAGACACATCATCTTTCTTTTGTACTGAAAGAAAGACTCTTCAGTATGTCTACATGAAAGAGCCCCAGATGAACAAAAGTGGCCTACGTGGAGCTACGTGGCAGCATTGCAGCACTGAGGATAAGTTACAGTGGCTTCCTAACCTTGACATCTATTACAGGGCCTGCTAAATGCAAGGCATTATTCCTGCTACCAGCAGAGATGGCAACAAGTTCTCCTGTGTCCTCAAAGTTTCATTGCTTTTATATTGTCTCATACCTGGCAAATCTAACTGTGGTACCTTCTGCTGCTTGTTTTTTTTTTTCCTAAAGCATTGGTTGGACTATGAAAAATGTCGTGGTTTCAGCTGAAGGTCAGGCAGCCCACAAAGCACGGAAAGAGTGCTGCTCAAATTCAGTCCCTCACCACATTTATTGCACTGAACTCACTTTCCCTTTTGCATTGGCCACTCAGGAGTAAATGAATATCCCGTTCCATAAAACAGCAATCAAGAGCACAATTTTCACCTCCCCCTAGGAGTTATAGAGTAATAGGGTGCAATAGCATTTTCACAGGGTATTAGAGTAAAATGGTAAAGGCATGTTTTAGTTCTCAGTTGAGAGGGAGGAGCTGAGTCCTGGGATGCTGAGACTCATGCTGAAGGTCACATACCTTCTTGTCATGGGGCTGAGACCAGATATCCTAAGTATTGACCTCTGCTCTCTCCATAAGAGCACTCTTCCTTTCAAGACAGGAGCTGGTGAAAGCTGATCTCACACATCCAGGTGAAATTGTCACCTAGCAGCTCCTTGGAAATACGAGTTATTCCTCTTGCTGAGAACAACTGAGGGTAGGTCCTGGATTTCATGCTGTTCTTTTAATATTAAAGTAAAAACAAAAGCCTTGGGAAACTGTTGAAGCTGCTGACTCATAACCATACCCGTTACATGACTAGCAGCTTTCATCTCAAATTGCTTTACAGTGGGGACCAGAGGTTCTCCTCAAGCCAACGCCTGAAAATTAAGCACTGCTTGCTAAAGGGAAGAGCAATACCTTTAACAGGAGCAGCCCCAGCACTTCCAGAATGTCCCATCAGTTTTTGCATTGCCAGTGGCTGAAGGAGCAGCAGCAGCTCTGCAGGGTTACCTCAGTGACTATCTCTGTGCTGGCACATTATTTTGTGGTATGGCTTCACCTCAGGTTTTCCTCATTTGTGCAAAAAGTGACAGCCTCCTGGAGTGTAATTTACTTTATAAAGGCTGAAAAGTGCCCAGCTGGTGTCAGCTCTGGGCCCTGGCCAAGAGGGAGTTCATGAACCGGTGAGCTCGTAACTGGCCCCAAAGCCTGTAAAATGCTGTGTGAAAACATGGCCTGCGAGCTCCTTCCTCACGCTGCAACTGCATTCACTGTTAGGAGATGAAAGTTTCTTTGCCTTCCTCTTCTTCTTTTCATTCTGGGACACAGCTACGCTTTTAACCGATTGTTTGAAAAGGGTTGCATGTCGACCTGAGGTGACATTTCTGGCTCAGAGCTAAAAGACCTTGGATTATTTGTGCCTGGAGGACTGGACTGTCTCACAAGGAGCTCTCCAAAGGGATGCAGAAGGATGGGTGCTCCTTAGGTGCTCCACTAGGTGAACCCCAGCACGGTCATGTTGCTTATAATGAGGTGGAATGGGCAATGGGAAAGTCTGTGACAGCAGGAACTTGGAGAAAAAATTTCTGTCCTTCCATCTGACAATGTGACTGCAGTTTCTTTCAAACATCTCAACCTATTCAAAAGCTGCAAAGGATAAAAGGGTATCTGTGGCCTTCCAGCTTAGACTGGAAGTTTCTCTGGGCAGGATTTTACAGCATCTGAACCTGTGAGAGCTTACTTGAGCTTCTGGGTGGTAAAACAGCACATACATGATTTCCTGAAGGGGATCTGAGTGGCTTATGGGGAATCATGTGTGGAGGGACTAGAAGAACTCCAGTGTTCTGCTGAACTGGGATTACCACGCTTTTCTCCCACCTCCTTTTGCCACACCACCGCAAATCTAGGCAGTAAAAATAATAGCGATGACCGAGGTCATGTCTAGGGTAAAAATGCTTTACAGTGTGTGCTATAATGGCAAAGCCCTCCTTGCCTGAGCACAGCTTTCCCAGGAAAGCTGTACTTCACATCCACGCACTGTGAACCCCGTTGTAACCCAGCCCAAAGCCCAGCAGAGTGACCAATGTGCCACAGCCACAGCTGACCTCACTGCCCAGAGTGGGGGTTTGGGAGCCCAGGAAGGCAGCCCAGGTCTCTCACATCCTGGTCAATTGACTGATCTCTGTGGCAAACAAATCCCCTCAGCAGCTTGAAAAAATCTCAAGTAACTCATTCATTTTTTCAAGAGTTGCTATGACACAAATGCTTCCTTTAACTGTGGGGAGTAAAGGAGGTAACCATATCTGCTTGCATTTGAACGACATAGACACCATGGACTTAAAATTACAAGCACTCATGTTTAGCGTCATTATCTTGTCTCATTTTATCTTTTTTTCCATGAGACCTTGCTCCACAGAGCATTTCCACTGCCAAATCCATAGCATTTACATTGGGGCACTTTAACAAGACAGGAATATGTGTCAGGATCTGCAGCTTGGATTGCAGCGACAGCTCAGGATGGCTTATGCTCTCCTATCTCCTTTTGTGATCCTGTATGGAAAAGGGTTATATATATATATATATATATAATGCATGGCATGAACCAGCCATGGCTCTTTCTCTGCCAGGTCTTTGTTTTCTTCACACCTGAGGACCAGGGTGTTTGGCTCTGCAGAGCATCCCAGGATATTTAGACACTTGAACTTCAGGGAAGGAGGAGCGCCATTGTTTTGGAAGGACTTGCCCCATGTCTCTCCTGTGAGCGTGCTCCAGAAGGTTTCTCCATGTGGGCATGTGGAGAAGCTGCTATTTGTCAGAGAGCAGGAATAAGCCACCTTTATTGCTGATTATCTCAGACTCCCTTTTTACAGGATGGATTACAGTGTAAGATAGGGCAGTGTAACTTCTGGTTGTTAAGAAAAGAAGGGAGGGAGAGAACTGTTGCTCTTTTGGGGAACGAGATTAGTTTGTTCCCAGTGATGGCAGCAACTCTAGCAGACTTTCCTATGCTCATTCTATTCACACTCTTTTCCATGACTGTAAAGCAAAAAGAGCTTTTTACATGCAAAACGGCAAGGGGCGAGGTAAAAGTTTTGCCAGCTGTCATTTTTCACTTGGTTCCCTAATTTGCAACATCACTGTGTAAAGCCTGGCTAGATAAGCCTGTAATAAACAAGCCTGTGTTTGCATATGTGAAGGCATATAGGCACAAGTCGTGTACTGATCCTCAGGGGCTTTGCTGAAGTATGGAAGGTTTACCACCACATATCTTGCTTTTGGAAGAATGAATGGGTATACAAACTTGAATCTGCTCCCAGTCCCAAAGACCCATTCCTTGTGTAAAGGGCTAAGAGGATAAGAGGGGATGGAGTTCAGGTGCCAGTGCTGTATGACCTCATAGTTTGGGAATTGGCACAGATGCCAAATGAAACTTTTTTCCCTAATCAGGTTGGAAATTGATGTTGAGATAAAAGCAGTTTCCAGGGTCTGGTTAATATTTTAAACCTCTCAAAAGCCAAATTCAGTTCTTCATGTCTGCTCTCGCAACCTACTACACCTTGTGACTAAATGAAATTAATCTGAGAACAAAACTTTGCCTCACTACAAATGAGTTCTTTCATGTAACTTGTGGTAAAGCCCGTGACAACAAAAGTGAAAATTTGGATATTTTTCAAATTTGAGTCCTTTTCAATTATTATTCTTTTGCTCATTATCATTGATGAGCTTATTAGTGCAGTTTGAGGGAGGAAACCTGACTCTACACTTTGAGATTGCATTCATTTCTTTGCAGTGCCCGTGGGGATCTGGGCTGTGTGGCACAGCCAGGGATGCAGTTGTCCAGGAGCTGCCTCTGACAGCTGCCAAGAGAAACCATTTTTGGGGAGGTAAGTGTGCAAGAGGCACATAAAAACCCACCCCCAAAGCAGTAAAATGTAGATTCTATGCCCTGAAAATTCAAAGGTTTTATGCCTTCAAAAGCTTTTGTTCGCTCACCATTTGTAGCTATTATATTTCTATAATATTACGCATTGTATCTATTGTGTTTATTATTTTCCTATAGGTAGAGGTGGGGGTTTTTTATTCTTTTCACTGTATTCATGATGGCAATGTAATCTTAGGGTGAAGAATGGCACTACCTAGATTTCTGTTCCATAGAAAAGTATTCCTTTCAGGTTGTAAGCTCATTGTTCATGCTATACAAAAAAAAAAAAAAAAAAAAAAAAAAAGAAAAAAAATTCCACACGACA
>VZTX01020263.1:0-163654 GCA_013400915.1 Pardalotus punctatus | reverse complement strand
ATAAATAGTTCCACAGCACTGCTCCTTATTTAAGGTACTTATATTATCTCCTCTTTCTCATCTTCTCATTCATATTGTCTCTACCTAGAAAGTTACAGGCATTTGCCATTGCTGGTGCATGAAAAGCTATGCAGTCCTCTTAGAGTAGGTGCAGGACACATTTCAGGATCTTTTTCTTTTCTTATTCCTGAAATAGGTTATACCAATATAAAGCAACTAAATGTTTTTAGGAGTTAAGATTCAAGGTGTGAATCAGTTTTAAGAGAAATTATGCCAGACCTTTTTACACTTTCTTGATGTTATCTTCATAAACTATAGAATTAGGAAGCCTCCTCCTAACCAACAGAAAGAGGAATATCTATTTCTGCTGCCAGAACAGCAGGACAATGTCACTTAGGCTGCAAAAGAGAGTTAGACCTGAATCTCAGACCAAGCTTGGAAAAAATTGTATAAGTGAATTTGGGTTAGTTTTCAGACTTAAAAATTTATTATTTTTAGTAAAACTGTGAGCCCAGACACAAACTAAAGTTAGATTTAATTATAACCATAAACAACACTTCTGCATATTCATGGGTTGCACATACACATGTGCCTTAAAATGAGCCTGGTTTGGAAAGTTTTTTAAGGACTTCCCACCTAGAGAAAGCGGCAAAAGAAATCTAAAAAGGTGCATGAAAGCAGCAATCACTAATAAGCACTATCACTGATGAACGTGCTTCTTCATGAGCTCTGCACTGTCCACAGCTCAGAGGAGCTACTAATGAACCTTATCTTTGCATGAGATAATGGTTAGGACCAAAAAGGGGAGTTGGAGGGGAATTTGACCACCCACAGAACAAATACCATTATCAAAGTGCAACTTATACCCCAAAGCAAACTTACTTGCTGGAGTGACATTTCTTCTTGGCATTTCATCATCTTTGCTAGGTGAGGATCTTGGAGGAGGAGGGGAAGGAGGGAGGGAGGGAGAGAGGGGGAGAAAAATAGCCCAGCTGACATTTGAAGCAAGTAAATAACCTCTGCAGGGAGGCAGCTGGAGTGGTGTTTCCACTGCTAACGTGTAATTCCCATGCCTCTGGACATGGGTCGTGTGGAGCGGGGTGTGGAGGGAGGAGAGCAGGGCACCATCCCCACCCTCATCCCCAGGGTGGGCTGGGGAGGCTCTCTGAGCTGGAAACTGGAGATCAGCCTTGTCAGGTCACATCTCATCAATAGCACGGAACTGCAGGAGCAGGGATTTCATTCTCACTGAAGGGGCCATCGCTTCCTGTGCACCTTGGAGCACGAAATCAGCTCAATTGAGTGTAAAAGGCAACAGGTCCTTGCACTGCACAAGGCCGGGGTTTGATCACCCATGACTATTTGGAGAAGTCAGCCCTGAGAAGAGCTCGCTGCTTCAGGGGCAAAAGAAATGAACACTTCAATCTCTCTTGGAGGTCCTGTAGGATTATGAGAGCAGTTGGTTTCCCTGTGCATGTTCAAAAGGAACATCTGCTTGTTTGTACCAGCCTAGGAATCCACCTCTATCTTGCAGCATCTCTCAAGAGGATACGTGCTCTTATGAAGCAAAACATTGAAGTTGTGATCAGTTACCCATAACAGTGCAGAAGTTGGAGATAAAACCAAGTATGGTCCCTCAAGGCACAGCACACAGCACATCATTTCTGTCTGAGAGATGGATAACCAGGAATGGCCCTGTCATCTCCCCATGAGACCCAGTCAGCTCCCAGATCCATTTGGCAGGGATTTTCCCCCCTTGACTGCCATGAAGCTGCACAAAACCAGTAGCAAGCATGTGCCAGTAAAAAACGTAATATCATTCTTCTGCGCTAACAGATAAGAAGGAAAATGAGGCTTAAGCTCTCAAAATAACATCAAAACAAATATAAAATTAGGGTTATGCACAAGTTTACTTAGAGGTATGTTTTGTCTTAAACATGTGAGTATTAATTGCTGTATGAGCAGCAATTAGGCTCAGCACTGGTGAATCTGAGGATATTCTGCAGGAATTGTGCCCAGTGGCAGTACAGTAGTAGCATCACTCACATTATTTCTGCTAAAATAGTGCCCTATCAGCTGCAGCTTCACAGAAAGAGTGGTGGTGATGCAGCACTGAAGAAAGAAAAACAGGAATATATTGGTCCAAAAAAGAAAGTGGGCTGGGAATTGCTGTTTTGTGTGCTTGGTACCACATCTGACTTCTGCCTCCCATTCCTCTGTGCTGCTTGTGGCCATGTAGGTGTTTCCCACTCCCTTCTTTCAGTAAGATGTGAGTATGAAATCAAACTGAAATTTCTAGGGCCTCTCACTGCACAGCTCTGCCCTCACTCAGTTGCTTCCACTGTTCTGTTAGAGGGCTGCATCAGTGTATCAGTAGCATGAAATGCCATTCTTTCCCCTCCTAAATTTGTCTGGACCTCAGCGATGTGCTGCCATGGTAGTCAGCTCCTCGGCCCCAGGGGATCCATAATAGTGCAAAACAAAATGCAGTCCATATCCTGGAGCTCTTCCCCTGGGCCAGCCATGCCCAGGGGTTCTGTGGAATGTCCTGAGCTGTGGCACAATGTCGTGGCAATTTGCTCACCAGTGGGGCTCACTGAAATGCTCATCATGGAAGTTGCTGCAAACCGAGTCCCCTCCATGGATTCATGCCGTCGTCATGAGTCATTCTTTACTTGAGTAAATGTTCGTGATATTCAAAGGTCAGGAATTATCTTCCCCATCTTGTTTAAAGTCTTGTTCTGTGACAGTTTTAGAGCTGCTCAAACTAACCTTTAGTAGAAAATAGGTCTAAAAGCTGGTAGCTTTCAGTGTTTGTTTTCTCTATGAAGCAAAAATGTGCTTATAAAATATTTTCAAGCTTTGCTGAACATTCATTTTAGTTGTTTTCCACTCATTCTTTCACACATTATGTTTGTTGTCCAAAGTAATGGTCAAATTGTTTCCCACTGAGAATATATTGACCCAAATGACTTTGAGAGAACTAAAGATCACTCTTCATCCCAGTGCAAAAATCTCACTTTTCTCAAATAAAACAATAAACACCACTAGTGTGTGGAAATACCCAAGAAATGGGCGTACCAATTAATGTAGAAAATGTTTTTGAAGAGGAAATAAGAATAATCATCAAAAATTTGCTAAAGAAGGTAGTACCAACAAAGACTGTATCCTCCTGAGATTTTTTTTTTTAAATATTGGATGAGTTCTCACTTCATTTGTTATGTCTATAGGTATTTTAGAGCCTCCACTATCCCATAGCTGCAAGTGTATTTTAGCTTAAGAAAAAAATATACTTTCACTGGACGGCTTTCAAATTAGTCTTTGACTGCAAGGAAATTGGGCTTGTTGCATTTCTGCAATTCCTCCCCCTTGAAAGGCAGCAATAAGGATATAATGAAACCATCTTCATCTCTCTAATTAGCCATCTTGTGACCAAACAAGAGCGGGGCAGGAGTGGAAATACCCAACCCAGTTAGGTAATTGCTGATAATCACAAAGCCGCTTGAAAAACTGCAGGCTGAGGGCTCCATAGCTGTGCGAGCGCCTGGGGCTGCTGGGCCCGGTTCTCTCCTCCGCATTCTGCAGCGGGGCCAGGGGAACCACCAGCCTGCGTGCAGCAACACGGCCCCGGGGCGCAGATCCAGGCATCCGGGCGGGGAGAAGCCTGCGGGGAAGAGCTGCGGGAGCGCAGGAACGCCGGAACTCGCTTGTGTTGCCCGCTCCGTGCTGACCACCCATGGGGCTGCCAAGGGGATGTGGGGCTCAGCTGTAACCTTGCAGGCAGCTGTGGTTCCAAACAATCCCACCCGCAGGAATTTGAATGGCTGGGGACCTCTGTCGCGGAGATCTACAGTGCTTTCCCAAGTGGTTTCCCAAGAAAGATGGCTGTGTTTGGGTGGGTTTGCCCTGTGATGGGACACTTGGCTCTCCAGGATGGTGGGACAGGGGGGATGGTTGGAGATCAGTTCATGGCTTGCAGCCAGCAGTGACCAGGAGCCAGGTAAAGAGACAGACAGTACTGCCCACTACACGTCAGTAGAGTGAAGAAGAAAATAAGTGAGAAAACCTTAAGGAACTCATTAGGAGAGTGTCTCACGGAAGAAATGACTGAGGACATTTGACATAAAAATAATTAATAGTTTTCTCCAAACATTTTGAATCTTCAGGCTGAGGACAGTATGCTCACCTAAGGTGGGAGTAACTCTGTAGGAGTTATGTACAGACATTCTGTAAATAAACACAGAAAATTACTCTAGATCTCTATCTTCCTTTTCATGTGCATCTTCCCATTTTCCATAACTCCATAACAGTCACATTAGGAGGAACTGCAGCTGTCCAGAATGGTTCTGCAGTGCCCTTAAACATTTTTGGGAATCCTGAAGCAGAGCTCCTTAACCACACAGAGCTGAAAGGCTGGTGCCTTGTCAGCTGTGTCATTGCAGATGAGAAGGTTGAACCATAAGGAAGTCAACCCCTTCCCCATCATTTCCGAGCATTTCTGAGGAGCCTGTGGCATGGAATGAGATACCACTGATCCCAGTGAGGGAAGGAAAAGCATTGTCGTCTCCGGAGTGGTATTGTAGTGGGGATGGGGAGGCAGCTCTAATCTTCTGCATAAATCAGCATGGTTGTTAAATACCTTTAGTCGGGTACAGAAACAACAGTGCTTGATGTTGGTGAAGATGAGAAAATACCAAAAGTAATAGTGAGGGGGGCTTTTTGTTTTCCAGCATAAATCGTTTTCATCGCACAATTGACTCAGAGTCACTTCATGGACTCCTTTATCTGCAGAATTCCTTTAAAGTTTAACAGTGCAGAACTAATTTTGATGACTCAGTAGCTCGAAAATTGTTATTTTAAGTGCCAAAAAGGTATTTTCCCTGTGGATTTTCTAGCGCTGAGGCAACGTTCTGAATGTTTTGACTGCTACTTTGTCTGACAATGTAAACAGACAGGAATAATTTAATGATTAACTCATTATCCTTGATGCATGCCTTGATGTCTCATCTTGTTATTAACAGTTTGCCCATGTTTTGAAATATATATAATGTGAAGCAGAGCTAATTTTGCTCTGGAATGCTCTTTAACACCATTCCACAACTTTTTCCACCCACTGTCTGAGCTTGGTCAGCAGAGACACTCTCTATTAACACCCCAGCAACTCACCCCAGCAATTTCAGTTGTATAAAATTAAACCCACTAATAAGAAACTTCATCAAAGAACTTGAATATGTGCATAAGTCCATCCTTATTCAACCCACTACTATTTGAGCATATGCTTAACTTTACTGTGCACTTGGTAATCCTGCTGAAAGCAGCCAGACTCAATTTTGCTGGTTGGGTCTTTGAAATACTTCCTAGCACCACATCCTGGTTCTGTCACCTTTAATAGTTACCTGTCTATCATTGCCACTTCCTCACACATTCCTCCTCAGAAAACCTTTCACAGAAGATAAAAGGTTGTGGAAAAATCACATTTGTCTTTGAGCACGGCGAGTGCCGCCTTGTTTTCTGTACAAACTTGAAAGTGAAAAAATAACAGAATACTTTTGCCATCATAGAGAATTTTCAATGCATTTTCACCCAAACTTTCAGTGTAATAATATTATGTGCTGTTATTTTTCTCTTCACATGTCACATTTATGAGATGATGTGTGTGCTGCCTGTGAAGCACTGAGCCCATTTTAAATAACATTAATTCATCACATTAGCTACCAAACAGCAGCACTCACAGAGCCTACACTGTGAGTGACCCCACAGGGCAGGAAAATCCTAAGAATTTCTTTTCCAGGTCCTTGGAAAAACATTTTAAAAATGCATCCTCTGCTAGTATTATATGAACCAATGCACCTGAAAGCAATCAGGATGTGAAAAATGGAAACTCTGGCATTAAAATGAGTAGTAAAATAATCATAAAAACTAGAATAGGCAAAGTCCTAACACACATCTCTACTCCCAGCAGATGGTGGTGTCAGCAATCCCTGGTCCTGATGTCAGCTCTCTCACTTCACGTGAATTCTGACTGGTGAAGCTAATAATGGTAGCACAGTTACTGGCACATTTCCTCCAGCAGCTACTAATAAAAAAATGCTTCCCCTGACATTTCCATTCGACACCAACCAACCTCACAACTGTTCCAAGTTGG
The DNA here is from genome assembly GCA_013400915.1 of Pardalotus punctatus. NCBI lineage: Eukaryota > Metazoa > Chordata > Aves > Passeriformes > Pardalotidae > Pardalotus > Pardalotus punctatus. The sequence continues at coordinate 157,509 of VZTX01020263.1, read as the reverse complement.
TCAGGGAAGTAAAATGAAAAGCAATGACCCAGCTTGATTTAGTTCCTACCTGGCAATTGCCAGGCAATGGCCATATAAAAACATTTAAAAGGTAGAAAGATAAATGGCACTGAATTGAGAAAGTGCAGCATCTTCTCTCCGAACACCTTGTGATATCAGTGTCTGTTGCCAAAGCAGCACCTGCTCTTATTTCCGCTTAGTCCTGCTCTTATGCTGTTAGTTTTTCCCCTTTACTCTGATTTTCTAATAACTGAGGTTTGTAAAAATATGTCTTCTGTACATCTGCTAAATACCTTAATGGAGAGGAATAGGCTCTGCAGTTCTTTGCTGAGTGCAGACAGTAGCACTGCACCTTGCGGGTGGGATGGGGGTCTGACAGAGGGAAACCAAGGAGGATGCAGATTTTTTTGGTTTTTTTTTCTTTTCTACATTACAGAAAACTCAAAAGAGAAACCTGAACAGGCAGTGCCAGCCCCTCATCCGCAGGTATTGCCTGTAATTGAAATGAATGCATGGATATGAATATGCTTCTCTTTATGTTTGAAAAGTTTGCCCAAACACCCTTGATTGGGAGGCAGGAGTCTTGTGTTCCAAAAGCACTTTTCCATGACAGATTTCAATGTCTGTTGCGGAAATGTGGAATCACTAAAGTTCTCTTGATTTAAGATGAAACATTAAGTCTCGGCTACCTTTTGGCAAGAAACCATCAGAGACCTTGTATCTTTTAAAGGACTTTAAAGGCACTTCAGCTTTTTCGGGAGTTTAAAGGAATGTAAACTGTGCAGGAACGGTGGAAAACCACATTTGGTGCATCTCTGTCAGACACGAGCTGTCTTCTCCAGTGTTAGGCTATAAGTAGAGTCTCTTTCCTCTTGCCCAGCTCAGGAAGTGCCCTGCTCTGCTTGGGAGAGGGATCTGGGCCGGGCAGGAGAGCTGAGGTGCTAAAAGTGAGCCGGTGCCAGCTGAAATCCGCCTGAAGCGCTCCTCTCTCCGCAGGTGGGAAGATGGTCTGTCACAGACAAAGCCAGATGAAAATGCATCTGGGGTAGCTCAGTGTTTGTAGTGCATTAGCTTCTGGCACGGCCTCTACTGTATTTATCCTCCCGCCCACCTACCTTCCACAGAATGGGGATGTACTCAGTCACTGATCTTATCACCGCCACACTTTGATCCAGCTGGGATGTTAGGGCCTTCGGGAATTCCCCACGTTTGATAATTCCTGATAGTTACTTTTAAGAAAATACCAGCTGAAGGATGGGGAGGGATTCTTCAAATTCCAGCAGCTGAGTGAATGGTGGAATTTATCAGGCATCCGAGCCAGATTTCCTTGGAAAGAACACATTTATTTTCAAGTGTCACATTTTCATTGTATTCAGTGAGCAGTATCAGCTAGGGCCAGATGAACCCCGTGGAACAGGACATTACAGACATTTTTAATAAGCACAGGAGCTGGCCCTGATAAAAACATTGTGAGACATATCCAAACTAAGAATAGCTGAGGACTGGGTTTATCCCGAGCAGTAATTCATTACCCCTTCATGTTTAGCTTTCGAAATACCACCTCGAGAGAAACTTGACCCCAAGGAAATCTATTTCAGGAATGTGTGTGGCCCCCATCTCAGCAGGCTGTGACTGTCTTACCACCTTTATTGGTTTTTTCTCACCACCCCCCTGCGAGGTAGGGCTCAGCCATTAACCCAACTTTACCAAGAGTAAATGGGAAAATATTAATGCCCATTAATATCCAGATTGTGTCAGTTAAGTGACTTTCCCAAGGCTGAGGAGGAGGTTTGTGACAGAGCAGGGTACCTGGTGCTCTCTGTGCCTGCCTGAACACAGGAGTAATTTTCTACTGGCAGGGTGTGGCTTCCCGCCCCCCAGTAGTAGCCAGGTTATGGGGCTGTCAGAAGGTGTGTGTGTGTGTGTTTGTTTGTTTTTCCATGGGGAGCATCAGGAGAAAATATCCATCATCTCCTGAGACCAGAGGCATTCCTGAGTGAAAGTGTGGGCGGCTGCAATGTCCTGCTGCCGATCTGGGGAGGTATTTGCTGGGAGCTGCTCTGAGACTCTGTCCAGCTGGGCCCACGGCAGGTTGGGGCTTGCAGACATGGAGGATCTTGCTGTGGCTTTGTCTGGCTCTTTGTGGGGAAAAAAAGGGGAAAAAATTTAGCTGTATGGCTGCTTGTAGTTGCTGTGTTTATTTTTTTGGGTAGACAAGCCCTAGATGAACTAATTCAGAAGATTTGAGATCCAAGAGGATTTTTGGGAAATCTATTCTGACCTCACAAGAAACACATGGCTTTCTGCCTTTTACTTCCTGGGTGAGATCTCTGGTGGCCAGGATGGGTTTGGGTTGATGTCCCCAAACCTGCCTTCATGCTCCTGGCTGCTTGGTGGACTTTCCCTATATCCTAGAATGTGGGAACTGGATATGAGGGTAGGAAAACTTGATTTATTCTGATAAAGGCAATGTGCTGTGGGGAAAAGGTATAATTGGAAGAGTTGATTAAATACCACAAATAAGGGAAAAAATTTTAAATGAAAAAAATACTATGAATTTTCACAGACTCTTTTTAATGTCTCTCTTACCATTGTTGCTGTAGGAGAATTTTAATGCTGGTCTGAAGGCTCCCCTGAGAGTCAGTGCCTTTTTTAAGAAGATAATGACATTCAAACTATTGAAAACATTTATTCCTTCATACATGGCAGATAAATTAGGGGTTAGAGACCCAGCAGAGGGAAAGAAGAGCAAGACTTGGTAAAGCAGGATGGAGGGATAGGTGTGCATGAGTCACTTGGTGGTCCCAGCCAGACCAGATGGTAATAACTGGAATATTTGCCTTTTGTACTTTGGTCATGTTCACCATCAGCTCCTGCCTCACCTAGGGAATATGCCTGAGAAACTCCTTCTTCCCAGCAGGGAGCAAACACCCATAGTCCTGGTCATTAGCAAAGAGCAAACAGAACTGTTTCCCTTTGTCTATTCCCACGCAATTTCAGCATTACCTGTTTATAATTGCTTGAGAAATGTTTTACAAGCATCTGCATCTGGTGAAACATCTTTATTGTGGGAGACTTTCCTGAGGAGACTTCATACGCTGCTGGTCACAGGCCCTGCTTTAAAGCCCACTGGAGTCCATGGGAGGGATGCACCTTTCCCGTGACTCCGGCTGCCTTTTGATCATGGCCACTTACATGAAAATGTTGTCCAGCACCCTGGAGTCGACTCCTCCAAGGTGTGTTTTGTGTGTACACTGGGCCAGGCACTCCCAGCCCTCCGTGTGTGAGGAATGCTTCGGGGTTCACCCAGGAGCAGCTGCATCCAGTGAACAGCAGGGGATGTGGGCATGAGAGGGTGAGCCTACGTGCTCCTCAAGTGCTGGAGTCATGGACTAGCCCTTTCCAAACATGTGTGAAGCGTCCAAAGCCTCGGAGCTCCTCAGATGGGCAGTACCAGCTGCCCTGCCAGGAGCTGGTGGTTCAGGTGCCCACATTTCCTGGGCTTCCTGTCCTTGATCAAGCCTCTCAACAGTTCCCAACAACTGATAGATACCAGCTTCTGGTATAGCAGAAGAGGGATTTTTCCACTGGCATATTTCACTCTGGAGCCTTGCTCCTTCTGCAGCTGGAATCAAGGGGGGATGGAGGAGTAGCTCATCTCTGGGATCATGGCCTGGATGTGGGAGATTGTATGAGCCATTGCATGATTTTCCACTGTCTTAGAGACAACCAAAGCATTCAGGATATTCCCTGGAAAGCTAAGGCACAGTCCAAAGCTGGGGTGACACTCACCTGGTGTAAATCACCAAGGACCTGCTGGTGTGGATAGCACCCCTGTCAAACATGCCAGCATTTTTCTGCAAATACCACAAAACTTCTTCCCCCAGCTGGAATTACTCGTGCTAAGAAAATGTGTGATGTCCCAAGGACTGACTCATTTGGCATCCAGAGTTTCTAGCCCAGTATCTCTCCTGCCAGGACTTTTATATTATCAGTTCCATTCATTCCTCCTGAAGGCTGATGGGGTGTGATAAAGCAGATGGCCAAAGTCCCAGACAAAGGTCAGTCAGGACAATTAATGACGAGCCGACAGCCCCACAAAGGCCATGGGCCCGGGATAATGCTGGCTCTGGAGGGCTGCTGACAATAACATAAAGCTGCCCCCCTCACAATGGGGAGATAAGATACAGTGCTGTAATAGGAAAGCAATCATCACAAAATGCCATCAATTATAGAAAAGCTGCACCGGTGGGGGACTGGTTCAGTATTGGCTCTGTTGATGCCTCGACATCCCTTGGCTGCGCTTTCTGCGTGGCTTCTCACGGCAGGCCTGGCTGGGCACTGCAGAAGCTGAGGCTCCCTCACCCCAGCTCTTTCATCGGTTTTTGGCTCATGAAATTACACTGAATAATATGCTTATTCAGGGTTTTATATCTGTGCACCTATTTTATTACCTTTTATAATGCATCCAGGGTCGGATCAGCTTGCAGCAGAACAAAGCTAATTACACCTTTCATTACCTAAATATAGCATAATGACAGAGTGTCATTCAAGTGTGGCATTGAGCTGAGAAACCTCATGGCAGGCCAGGACAATGACAGAGGTTATTGAGCTCCACCTGAATTGCTGCTGGTGCAGCGAGAGTGGGGCAGGGTTAATAGACAGGTCATTCCATAAATTACAGTATCAAATGGAAACAGCAAAGGGTGAACACTGCTCCCACCTGCCACTGTATCTCCCAGAGTCAGGACCCTCTAGAGCCGGTGTTAACCTCTTGCCTTACTCTTGTTATCTGTCTATAAGTGTGTATACCTAAAGCATGTGTTGGTAGTTGTGAGACCTGAGAACAAACCCACTGCTGGGGTGCTCTGTAAGAAGTGCAGCGCTGCTCCACTGAGCCCTTTAGGTTTGGATCACCTCATCAGTGAGGCAGGGTGGTTGGTGGTCATTTCTGGCACAGTTGGTAGCCATTTCTGGCATCTGCTCCCAGTCTGTGATGTACTCTTGAAACATAATTAAAAGCTCATACTCTTGACGCAGCATTGCAGCAAGTTCTGTGACTGAACTCCCTGCTGCCACCTGAATGTTGGCGTGGCAGGGTCTTGCTTTGACTTTGGTTGGAAGCCACTTCCTCTACACCTCCGCTACCCCTTAATGCAAACAGAGAGGTGATTTGCTTTTAGCTTGTTCCTTTACATGTCTTTTAACAAGAGGCTTCCCTAGATTTTAATAAAGGGATGGTGAGAGCAAAGGCTGGTAAAAGCAGTGTTCATAAAAATTATTATCAGAAACTGTTTTCACTTCTGCCAAAGCAAGCAAATCACAGAAAGTTTTTACTTTCCTTAGAGTGTTTCTGGGTTTCATCAAAACCAGAAAATGAGACATTTTAATTTACAGATTTGTTCAGGAGTTGAAGAATATTCATTCCAGTTTTCTTAGGTTCTCACTGAGTATTTGTGTTGCGGTTAATGGGGGTTTTTTCCTTATCTTTTTGGCTGAAAAAAGAATATTTCTATCACAAGTCATCCTATCCCTGCCTTGTTTCTCCCTGAAAGGTGAAAAGCATTGCTGGACTGTAAGTCCACTGTAGCAGTACTGCCTACATGAAAAGTTATTAGGGCCAGAAACCTGCAACAGGAGACAAATGAGATTGTCTTAAGCCTTGGATGAATTTCCAGCTACCAGGAAGAGACACATGATCTCCAGGACTTTGAAAGCTGAGGCTGATACTGGTTTCATTTCTGAGTGCAGCAAAAATGTAGTTTATTCTCTTTTGACAGACTGATAGCTTTTTGACAGATTTGTTAATCTCTGGTTTTCTTCACACTGGTTGTAACATCAGTGTTGAAGTCATCATTTCCTTTTTCCTGTATTTCTAATGTACTCACACTTTACCAGGAGTTTTATGGATTGGGAGATCCTTGAGTCAAAGGAGAGCTTGACATGCTAAAATCGATGTTCTTCATCTACCTCCTCCCTTCACAAAGGTGCTGGTGAGGTGCTTGAAGAGTCACCAGTAGAGACTGAAATTTTAGAAATGGCTTCAATCCTTTGGTTCAGAATATCCTTCAAAAAGATGGAAGGTAAAGTTTTCAGTGGTCACAGGATTATTTATTAATACTGATGTTATACCGCCTTTAGTGTTCATCAGAATAGACTCATGACTGTGGCTTACATTGAGATTTTGCTTCTTGTGCATGTTACATCTTCTTAGTCCTCCTTGGCAGTTCTTTGTTCTTTCTCCTCTCCAAATTCCTCCTTGTTGCTCAGGTTTCCCCTTTGCTTAGGGCTGGACACAAAGCAGCACCGAGGCCAATGCAAAGACCCTTGGCTCTGTGGTGGGAGCACCAGGGGCACAGCTGAAAGCAAATGAAATATAATTTGCAATAAACTGAAATCCAAGATTTGGAGGAGCTGAGTGCTTTGAACAAGGTGATAGGGAAAGTGTCTGATGGGATAAAAACTGAACACAGTTTTCCAGAGCTGTGGCTTAGCACCCCAGCAGCTGCTTCCATCTGCAGGAGATGCCAGGGCCGTATCTCTGACCTGATCCAGCTCAAAGCGTTGCACAAATCTGTCTGCTGCCAGCCAAGTCCACATCTGGACACAGCTCCTCCCTGTCCATAGCACTGTGGCCTCCACCCTCCCCAGGCTGTTTGTGAGGCCCTGAAGGATCCAGCTTTACAGAAGTAGAGGTTTATCTCCTTTGGTGACTGCTCTCTGAAAACCACAATTTCTTCTCATTCACTCACCTCAGTGCTTCTTGAGGGCAGCAAAGCCAAGTCTTAGGCACATCCTTACATGTGAACTTTGAAAGAGCTGCAGAGACCCTTGAATTGTTAGTTAGCAGGCACTTGGGCATTTTTATTCTGGAATAACAAACTGAGAGGGTCTCACTTGCCCCCGCTGCACGTCTGTGAAGCTCAGCACAGTTGAGCCCCGTGCCCCTGTGAGGGGAGCAGGCATCATCCAGCCGGGCTCCCTGGGATGCTGCTCTCTCTGGATCCGCTCCCACTCGCTCTGGCTCTCACTCTCACCTGCCCCAGGGGCCAGAGTCCCCATCTCCATTTCAAACCAGGACCAACTTTGCAGTGGCTCTCGTGAAAACCTGTCCGGATCAGGGCATGCTGGTGTTTGGTAGGTTTTCGCAGTCACTCTCTGAGCTTTAGATCAGCCAGGGAAATCCCAGAGGTTCTGAAAATACACATATGCTCTTTTTTTGCCCCTTTCTTTGCTCTTTTCTTCTTTCCTTGGTCTGTGAAACCCTCCCAACCTCCTTTTTTTCATTTCCCTTTCTGCTCTCACCTTTATCTCTCCCCGCTGTTGTCGTTACATCCTCTGGTGATAACGGCAATGACCCCATGGGGTGACCCTGGAAGATTATTACATTAGCTGTAAATTTTGAGCCCGGGCCAGCCAATCCAGTGAGGGCTGGAACTCCCATCCTCTAAGTGCAGGAGGATTAACGCTCACAAACCTAAGTCCCTTAAAACACTCCACAGACACCAGCGACCATTCCTTTCTCTGCATATCTTTGTATTTCTGCCTTTAAGACCAGTTGGGGAATAGAGCTTTGCTATTCCTGTTGAGGTGGTGAAGGGGAGGAAAAAGACAGCATTCATGACAGTCGGGGCAGAGCTGCATTAAATAAAGCCTCCATCTTTCATTCTTAAGCTCAGCTCCAGGTCCTTGATGAAGACAGATTTTTCAATTAGACAGGCAATGTTTGTTCTGATATTTTATATATGAACAGCTCAGCTGACATCTTACCCAGATTTATGAAGGAAATTGAATACAAATGGGAGGTTTAATATATATTTATTATTCAAATTTATCACATATTTCCGCAAATAAAAATTATGGTCGCCTCAAAGAACTCATTTTTTTCCAAAAGAAAGAAAGAAGTTGATAAAGTTTCTTTCCTCCCGGTGAATAACAATATTGTACCTTACGAAAGATCTGTCATAATATAAATTATAACACACATGGAATACATTTCCCATTGAAGACAATATTTCTTTCTTATACAAATGTTGCACTCCTTTGTTGAACTGAAAGGAAGTTCAGGAAGGTTGGCAAAACAAAGTCCCCCATTTTTAACACTATACAGAACAAAGTGTATTCTGCTGCCAATTACACCTAAGTGAAAATGACTGCAGCTTCTGGGAGACACAGCCAAGGGTCAGGGGGTGCAACTGCTCCCCAAAGGAACAGAAATGTCAGGCGACATTCACACTCCAGCTATTTAAAGAAAGGATGAAGAGAATCTAAGGGACTAAAAGGCCCTGCAACATCCATTTTAGCCATGGGGAAATTACTGCAATTAATGCTGGGCCATTTATAGCCCATGATTCCATACTTTTCACAGGGCATATCTAATTTAGGAGGGGATTAATCCCCCACAAGTTTTCATCTCCAGTCAGACTGAGAAGAAAATATGGGGAAACATATTTTTTTCTAAATTAGAATGAAGTACTAGACTGAAAGATTTATATATTTTGGTTTCTGTAAACCAAATTTTTGCTTCCTTATTCAGTTGTGGCATTGCCGTGGTTTCGCTGCAATTCCAGCCTGCTGTTTTTAATTTAATTTTTTCCTGTTTTCCCACTTTTTTTGACTGGAAAACAGTATGAAATGTGAAAGGTGATCAAAACTCATCAGAATACTTCCAATGTCTCTCCATTTTCAAGCAGGGAAGAAATAAAAGAGGGGAAAGCCTGAATGGTCCTATTAACAATGTCAAAACCGTTTGTGTGTTCAATGTTTCGGAAAGCTAAAGAAAACGGAAAATCTCCACGAATGTTTTTCAACGTGTTTCATCGCATTTCTATTTTTCATTGAATTCTGTTCTAATACACTCACTTATATATGTGAATTTGCAAGTTGTTCAGGTATTCCCATGAGAAATTGCGATGTTATTTGGTGCCCCAAAAAACCAAACCTCAAGCAGATGCATACAAAGACAAAAGGTCATATATTAATGTGTATATGAATTAATGTGTATGAATTAATACATAAATGGATAGCAGAGACTGGAGGGATATCCAAAGCTCAGGGGTGGCTAACCCTGCGTGATTTCCATGGGATATGACATCCCTTCAGGAGGGAGAGGCCTTGTCTGACCTACATTTATCCACCCACAGAGGCTGATGCCCAGAGCTACATGGGAACCAGTCCCCCTGGTGCTTCTGGGGCAGAGAAATGGGCTCTGAGCCCAGAGCTTGCCCTGAAATGGGATGAATTAATCAGTCCCTAAAAGAAACATCTCTAGTTGGCCACAGAGTCAGGTTAGAGGGTGAGCCCAGCTGCAGAGGTCTGCGCTGAGGGAGGTGGCTCCCATCTGATTCTCCTATCTCTAATTCGCTGTATCAACAGGCACTGAAATTAATTAGCAGGCCCAAAGTTCCTGTCCCAAAGAGTCCAGACTTTAGGTGGAAGTGTTTTCTCTTTGCTGTTTTAGCTGTGCCCCCTTCAGTACCACTACAGGAGGAAAGCCCATTTCAAGCCCTTAAGTCACATATTTGGGTATTCCCTGGGTTCAGTGCTCCTAAGGCTGAAGGCCACCTTTCCTGACTGGGCAGAGCGAGATTTCCAAGGGTGCCTAAGATCCTTCACAAGACCAAGTCTTTGAGCTTTTGAAACCAGTTCATTTCATGATTGAAGTCTCCTCGTTCAGCTGGAGGAAACACTCAAAGCTCTGTGATGATCTGGGTACTAACTCCTACTGAGAACAACAGAAGCATTGTTTGAGGAGCTTTGAAAATCGCATTTACCTTCAATTTACAAAAGACATTTAAAAACACCACCTGAAAGACTGGGCAGCACAGAGCTGAGCCGTGCTTAAATACCTGTAAACCCCAGAGTGTGCTTAACTCAGAAGCACAGGACTATTCCCAGGGCAGGTTTAAATTAATCCCCAGTGGCTTTAAATTCATTTCTACTGACTATGCCACATCTTATCATGTATTTTTTTGTACAGGAACCACTTCTAATGTCAGTTGCAGCCGTAAATCAGAGGAAGCTGTTGCTAAATCAATATACTGAGGTGTGACATGCAATGTGTGGCTGCAAAGCCAGACCTTCTGCCCTGAGATAACAATGTAAGAACAGCAGTGAGGGGATTAGGGATCTCTGAGCTGTTTGCTTTCATGCTGAGATGTTCTGTAAGGCAAGGCAGGCAAACAGAAACAGAAAAAACAATGGGAAAGGTGACACGTGTATTGCAGTCTTTTTAGATGAGTCTTTCGATGTCCAGTTGTTTCTGCACATGGTGTTGCATGGCCTTGGGATTACAGGCCTGGCTGGCACAGCCAGGAGCCTCTGTTCGGCTCAAATTGGGAATTCAGAGAGCTCCCTATGAACCAAGGAAGAGAATACCTTGGGAAGGAGAAGGTTTGTAACACAGCACCCAGAGCATCCAGCTGGCAGGTGGGGTTCCTGGCTTCTAATCTCAATCCCCAATATTATTTTGCTTGGGTTTCATTTTGTTTGTTTTATGCCAAGATTGTTTATTGTGAAATACATGAACAATCCTGGGAAAGCTATACACACAAATACACACACACACACACCTGAGAGCTCTGACCACGGGATGGTTGTGCCAAAGGTAGGGCATTCCCACCTGTGTCTGACTGCAGCTGGGAAAAAACAAGCCATGAACACTGACCCTCCCAACAGGGCATGAAGGGGTTGGAGCACCTCCCCAGCTGTTCTGAGTCAGGTGCTTTTGGCACACCAGTGGGGTGGCACTTCACACACATCTCTGCTCAGCACACTCTGTGCACCCATGCCACAATCTGGGAAGGACCCCTGGACACCATCCTGTCCACCCCCTGTTCTGAGCAGGGACAGTTGGAGCAGTTTTCCGGGGCCACAGCCACTCAGGGTTTGAATACCTGCATGGATGGAGTCTCCACAACCTCTCTGGGCAACCTGCTCCAGTGTCTGGTCACCCCCTGTATTCCTGGCCACCGGTACTTTCTTCTCTGTATGCTTCTTTTCTATGGCTCGGTTTTGTCAGGAGCTCTGTGTTCATCCATACGGGCTCCTGCTGCCGTTGTTTTTCAAATTGTTGGCATGGACAGTTCTTGAGTTTGGAGAAGGTTGTCCCTGAAAATCCACCAGCTTTCCTGGACCCCTTTTTTTTCCAGGGCCAGACAAAACCATCACTACTGAGAAAACAAGACAGTTACCTTTCCTGACTAATTTCAATCTCCAGAAAATCAGGGTTGAAATAATGTTTCTTAGTCTCAGGAAGGATCTAGTTTGTTCCTGAAAGATGTGAAAATTAGGAACCCATCGGTCTTGTTTCACTGGGCTGGTGCTTTGTGCTTTGGTGGCAGCTATTTGTTATCCAAACAAATGTAATACTTTCATGTCTCTTATTTACTAGGCAAGACCAGTGGCTGAGATGGGCTGCAGGAGCTCCCAGCTCCCATCTCTCTGCGGGGCAGGAGTTGTTTAGAGCGCTGGTTTGGCTGCTGGCACAGCCCCAGCTCTCACAGAGCCATATTTTACTAGTGCTGGATGAATGGTCTTCAAAGCTGTGTGACATTCTGTGCTCTGCCAGGCTGCTCATCTGCAGGGTTTTTTGAGTGTCCATAAAATTCATTATCATTGTAGCTCTGCCTAATTAGCCCATAAATGTTCCGGCATAGTCCATAAATTACCCTGGCCTTAAAGGGCTTATCTGGTTGGTGTAATAAGTAGGTCTATACACTGGGGTTTTTCTATTATAACAGTCAGAGCCTTATTTATATGACTGGGACTGAACTACGCCTGAACTGCGAAAGAAGCACTACACTATAAATAAAGAGTATTTTACTGTCCAAAGACTTTAAACCTAGCTCAGGGCATGTTAGCATCTGCCTAAACCATCTCGCTTTGCTTACTCTCTGCTCCAAACAAGTAGAGTGGACAGAAAAAGTATATCCAGAAATACTGATATACAGTGATCTACTGCACAGATAGTCAGTGTTAGGGGTTCTGAGGGCGTTTTGTATTTTGACAGGTCAATGGGTGCACAATAACATTTTACAAGATTCCTGGAGCTCAGCAGGAGGTGCTGAATTTTGTTGTGGAGCTACACCAGGTAGGTTTTAACGTATACATATTTTGCCACGCCGTCTAGGTTGATCTGTAACTAATTTAGGAGGAAAAGGAGTTTTGTTTCCAAAAATGTGAAGGAAAAAATCATCGGTGTTTTTAAAGTAGACTGTTCTAAAATTGACACTTGTTAAGTGGTTAAAGTATAAACTCAGGTCAAATACGGAGCACAATGACATTTTTTTCTTTGAAAATAAGCACTTCCAGGCAATTCTGTTCTTTTAGTGTTTTGCTACTTTATTGGGAGGTCCTTTTAAAAGGCTTTTATTTTTTTAATTTGTATGAAAACAGCATTTCAAGGGGAGTTTCTCTGAGACATTCTAGGCCCCCTCTAAAGCCCAGATCCAGATGGATGCCTAGGAAAGCATGCAGGGAGGGAGGGAGGGAAGCAGGTCTATGGTGCCCTGGCTCCTTTCTGCTCTCATGAGAAACACCTGCACTCCCTGTGCCAGGGAGGGAGGGAGGGAACACCACAGAGCCAGGGCACTCACCTGCACACTAAACAGGTTTAAGGAAAAGCTCTGGTCACCAGCTGTGTTGCTGTGCCTTTAGGACAAATGACCAGGGTTCAACTCAGCAGAACAAATGGCCCAAACTCCCAGATCTGGGGGTTGTTCAGCAGCTGATCTCAGAGCAGTTGAGAAACCCCCAGCCAAGGCTTGTGCCTCATTAAGTGCTGCAGGTGACCCACATTGGGGCAGTTAATGGGCCCAGACCAGGGAACGCTGGGGGGCTGTGCCCTCCCAGACCGCCTGTAGCAGCCCCCACAGCCATTGCTCCTCTGTGCTGCTGGAGTCTTGCCCGGTGCTGATGCTGGAGTGAGGAGCAGACCCTGGGACTCAAGGTACGGTGCTGGGGAGGGGCTGTCACCAGCCCGTGTGCCCCGTGTGCTGTGGGCTCCCTTCCGAGGTCTGTGAAGGGTCAAAGGGGGAGACACAGCCTTGGCCTGTGCAGTCTTAGAGTAAGGGGTGCTCTGCTGAGAGATTATTGGTGTGAGAAGCTTGCCTGACCGTGTTGATGTCTCCACCAAGAGCTTTACCTCAGCAGCTGGAAGGAGCTTGGGGGAGGCCTGTATTGAAATACAGGCCCAGTTCTGTGTCTTAAATATAGGAATATTGTCCCATGTTGCATGTCTGAGGAATGTGCTTCGCTGTATGCACGCAAATAATGCAGAGAGATGGATTTTGTGTGGACACAGGTCTGACCCCTGAGTTATCTCTCTACCCAGAAAAAACTTGTCTGCTGTGGTGAAGACGGCATGATGGGCAATAGGTGGGCTGGGCTTTGCTCTTGCTTCTGCCAGAAGCTCCATTTTTGACCACAGAGAAGTTGTTCTTTATCCTGTGTTTCATTTCTCCATTGATAAGCTGCAAACAGTGGTGCTTCCCTGGCTGCTTTAAGGCCCCGTGTTAGCTGTGTTTGTTCTGCAGCATCCCCTGGGCACTGCTCAGACAAGGCTGGGGGATTGGGGTGGCTAGGGCTTAGACACAAATAACAGACAGTGTCCTCACCACCTGCTGGGAGCTACAACTCTCCTCTTAATTTTTAAAGGCTGAAAATATGTGATTTGTAGGAATATTTGTATGGAGGTTGTTTTGCTTTTTAAAAACGAAGTCTGTTTTGAAAATAGTTCAACTATTGCCTCCTCAAGTGTTTTTCCTCACTTTCCCTTCCTCCTCCTGACAAACTCACCCTCAGCTAACCCAAGGGGAATATGTTTCACAAGAGAAAAGTGAGTGTATCATGGAAATCTTTCTTTTTAACTGGTACTCAAAAACATGCATATTTTTGTTGCTGTGTGCACAATTCTTTTGCAACTGTCTCTGCACCCAGGATGACTTGTGGTCACACAAGGCTTGTGCCATGATGTGTCTGAGCCAAAATCTCCAGGGGAAGCTGCTTTCAGCCACACACATGCGTTTCCTGTGTTGTTACCACTTACCTGGGTGTCTGTCCCTGCGTTAGGACAGGATGGATAGGTGTAGTTTGACACTTGTGTTGGGGTTTTGTGGGTTGTTTGTTGTTGTTATGCAAGAAGCTCAGGAAAAAAGATTGCCAAACGCAGAGTTCTACTAACATGCAACACTGAGAAGAATCCACTGCTGGGGTGGAGGGAGCTGTGATGTGTTCCTCCCCATCACTTTTCCTGGGTCTGAGAGTGCCAAGTTGTTACTGCTTCAATTCAACAGCCGTCCTCTCCTCAGATATTAACTACTTGTAGTTCTGAGGCACACAAGATAATTCCAACGTTCAGGAACAATTTTACATGCTGGAATGTATTTTCTGGTCGTATCTATTAGCATTCCAGCATCTCCCACCTTGCAAGATGAACTCTGATTCTGCATGTTCTTGCCTGTGTCTGTGTGTTGGACTAAGGTGATTGTATATTGTATAAGGTCTTGGGAGTTGTTGATTATAAACATGCAGAACTTTTTTGACTTCAGGCCTCAACACTACAAAAGAATTTGGGTTTGGAGAACACCATTTGAGTAATGTAAATTCACCAAGGCAGATTTTACAGGTGGGGCTTTTAATTATTTGTAAACAGAATCAGGTAGCATATCCCTGTTCAAGTATGCAGCAAATAGTGAAGATTCATCTGTGTTTACGCAGTTGGTGCTATTTAAATAGCTGTGATTTTTGGTAACTAGAAAGAATTTATTTTCTTGAAGCAAAGCCTGGATTCTTCAATGAGAGACCAGGTCATGGCTCATTCAAGGCTTGCTGTTGTCTTGTCTGAGAAGTTGGTAGGTGTTAAATTTTTGTATTTAGGAATGAGGAGGTCATGCTGGGGATATGTTAAATATTCTTCACTCCAGGGCTGTGAAGAATGAGATGTATGGTTTGCAGTTTAGATGCTGGATTTTATCTATTCTCTGGCAATACTTTTCCTGTAAGAGCTAAACCAAACATTAAATTTTCACTTCCAATACTTGAATAGGATTATAAAGACAGAAGTATTTATTCTGTAGGTGACATGGCCAGCTTCTGAACTGGCTTGACTGGAAGAAAATTATACTCTTGTTTTACTTTTCTGTTGTGTTTTCTTAGCAAACCCAAACTCTGTATTTTCCATCTGCTGCATTCCAGCAGACCTGTTAGCAGCTTTTCCCAGAGAGCAACTGTTACCTAAAAGTGGTTCCAAGTAGATGTTTCCCAACATGTCTTCAGTAGTGAATATAGGTATGGCTTGGAGAATCTTACTTCATTGGATGTATTTTAGTTTTAAATGAATGACAAGCCAGTATATTAAACCTACATGCTCTGATTGTGGCACCGAAGTCACCCTCATTGACTACAGCAGGACACGGATGGACCTGCATGTTTTTGTCAGAGGATTGTAAACTGACTTTAGCACTTTCCCAGTCCTTGGATTCATGCAAAGACAGTACCATGGGATTGTTCTGTTACAGTGTGGCTGGATTGATTGCCTGGGTTTCATTTCCCTTTGTTATTCCCTTCAATAGATCTTTGTGCTGAGCATCTCTTCTATCTATTCTCTTCAGATGCCATTGTGTTGTCAAAAGACACTTCACACAGCACAATGAGTCACCCAGCTCTTGCAGTGATGAAGTATTTTTGTTTTCAAAAGCCTTCAGCAGTGTCCCCCCTGCTCCCCACCAAGCAGAGTAACACAGGAGTTGCTCTCAGTTACCAGATTTCTCCATCTGCTCTTTTGGGTGACACATTTATGGAGAGTCCTCCAACCTGCTCACCAGCATCTTGTGGGCTTGCTGGGGAATGTATTGGTGCTCTGGAGTGGTCATTGATCCTTGATGAGTGGCTCCACACAGACCTGGGAGGCTGGAATGAGATCTGGAACTGGGTTGCTGCCCTGACATTCAAAAATATAATGGGTGAAATCCTGGACCTGCCTGAAGTCAATGGGAATTTTGCCACTGACTTCATCACAGCCAGGATTTCACTCAATTTATTTCCCAAGCTCCTGGTGCACAAGTATGAAAGGTTAGGCTGTCATCGTGGTCCCACTGTGCCACAGTCTGGAAGCCATTTGCCAAATCCAGTGGGATTGTTCCTTGTTCTCAGTAATGAAATTCAGTGGGAATTCTTGCCTGTGTCTTCATGGGTAGGAACCAGCTCTTGGCCGATCAGCACGGCTCCCACCGTGCTCTTGGAGGGTGGATTGGGAGGCTGTGGAGGTGTTTACTTCTTGCAGAATGTTTGCTTCAGTGGGGATTTTTTGGGGGTCTTACTTCTAGCAGCATCTTTTGGAGCTTGTTCTCTGTGGAGAAGAAGAATTTGTGCTTTACCACAAACCTTAACTCTGCAGGGTATGTGCATGTGTTAATGCCTTTTATACTATAGATACACTTGATCCAAAAAAATGTGGATTCTGGAATTTGGATATAGCTGTAAGGGAAGGATCTGGCTCGGGAGGGGGTGTTGATCCTGCCTGCTCCATGAGCAGCCCTTAGCTGCCTCTTTCCTTGCCTCTTGGAACATTCACAAGGCCCATTTTGTAGGGTCGTTGTCCAGGTCTCGCTGTTGATTTCTTTCGTAATATTGAAAATGCAGTTTAAGAAATTGTTACTTTGTCCAAGAAACCATAATCAAACTAAACCAACAAAACCAGGAAAGTTCACTCTGAATTTCTGGGATGAGAGCCAGTTCTCAGCCACATGTTGTTAACTGTATTATTTATGTCCTTATTTATTGACTACATTGGCACCTAGAGCTCCCATCTCGGCCTGAGGCCCTGTTGCAGTACATGTGAGAAGCGTAGCAAGGGTGAGTCCCTGGCTGTGAAGACCATACAGGACACAACCAACACCAAAAAAATCTTCCTATAAATCCTATTCTGCATAGCAGGAACTGAGGCTTCTCTCTAGCAAAGTTGCAGAAAGAAGTGAGAGCGCGGAAGAAACCTGGAGTGTCCTCCTGCATCTCAGGTAGGGGCTTTAGACACAGTTCCAGCTCCAATAATGCTTCTTTGTCTCTTTTATTTTCATGAATAAATCTCCTTTCAGTTTTTCCCCTGGATCCCACTTCCCATTGTCAGAAGCAGTGCCACCTCTGGCACTGAGACGGCGAGGATTAAGGGAAGGGCAGCATCCCATTCCACATTTCCCTTGCTTCAGTGGTTGAGGGAAAATGTTAGTATTATATAAAAATAGTTTCTGGAATCAAAGCCAATTTATTTCAGTCAGGCTTCAAATACATTAGAGAAAAAGAAAAGATGGACACCAGTTATTGTGGATTGCAGTTTAGAATTGTATTTCCTATTGCTTGGGTACCTGTCGTTTCTCCTCCCCTCTCTCTTCCCCTGAGGCTTTCAATCCTTTCAGCTCAAACTAAAGGTATGAACTTGGGTTTTCCCCAATAATGAAACGCAACACCAAACTAGGAAGCTTCTTGAAGGGCTCATGAGGGAAGTGCGCAAACATCTGGTTGACATTTAATCTAGAAATGTCAGGTCTCAGCATTTCCAACCCAGGCTGACAGCTCTTTGAACACCAAAACATTGTTATTGAGGAAAATATAGGGAAGAGGTAGATCAGAGACCAAATATTAAACTGGAAAAAGTTGCTTGGCTTTTTTTTTTTTAAAAAAGGGGGTGTAAGTGTTATATGTAGAAACCTTTTTGTATTCCTGATTGTAATCAGCGTTACCATTGAAGGAGGGCAGTTTGCTGTGGAGAAAACTGGGCTGAGGCACTCTGTGAAGGTGGGGGTGACCTCCAGCAAGCCTTTTGTCATTTGAGTAGGTCAAGCCTTGCAGCAGCTGGCCAAAGCTGACTCCAGGGCTGAGCAGATGGCAGGAGATCCCCAAATCCTCTCTGCTACACTTGGGCACTTGCCATTGTGGCTGTTCCTGCCCCAGAGGTACCATGTTTGTACCCTGGAACGCATCTGAATTCTCCGTTTAGCAAAGGGTTTGGTAGGGATGTGGGACCTGCATTCCACTGGCTCCCAGGATTGTCTAAACCCAGCCTAATGGCACATTCCTTCTCCCCAGATCCCAGGACATGATGTTTCCCGTGGGCTGGCTGTGTGCTCTTTGGGGCACGTGGCCAATGCAGGGCTCGGCTCAGCCGTCTTGGTGAGACAGGAGGTTTAGTCACCAAGCACTGGAAAAGCCCAGGCTTAAATGCGTATTTGAATCCCAGTTAAAGAAATGAAAATTAAATATCTGCCTAAAAAATGTACCTAGAAACTGCTTTGGAGACTTGGCTTGGACTGAGAAAGTCAGGCTTCAGTTCTGATTGAAAAGTTCAGCAAAAGTTTCTCTTAGAAAAGGACAGAGGTTTTCTTTTCTCAAAAAGTAATACAAAAGTGAGAAACAACCATTCCTAGGAAAGTACTGTTTTTAACAGAGGTGATGGGAGCTTTTGTAAGTTTGTTTTTTTTTAACATTATCTAGTCTTTTGACTGCATTCTTCTAGTCCTCTCTTTGTACCCCTCAGTGTCTTTAATTCCTTCTGTTACGCTTCATCTTAAGGAAAGGACGAGCAGATGTTCACATGTTATTCCAGGTGAGGTTCCACCATCTGCCTGTGACATAACCAGATTTGTATTACTTTACTCTCTGACCTCACATTCTCCTGGCTCTTTCCTCCCCTGCTGCCATGGCAGAGCTGCTCCTTGTGCTGCAGGCAGGGATGACGCACGCAGTGTCCGGATCTAATGTTGACTCTTCATTCCATAAGTCCGGCCCCCTGATGTGCTGTATCTAGCAACAACCATCAACATTTCTCCTCTTCCACTGCCCATTCACCTTTCTTCAGAAAACCTTTCTACTTAATGGGGTGTCCTGGTCCCGAGTGAAATTGATAATTGCATGTCTAATTTTCTTCTGCCCAGCATCCTGTGGTGTAATGTCATGTTTCTTATATCCAGCCATGGTAAAAACAGCAGGCAGACTGGCTTTTGGAAGTAAAGATGTAGGATCTGATCTGCTTTTTATTGGAATCAGTGATCAAGTTCTCACTTCAGCAAAACTCATGACTCACACATGGCTCACAGCATCTCATTTGCACCAGTGAATGCTCTGGGTTAAAAAAAAGGTCATTAGAAAATGTACCCCAGAGTTAAGACCTGTTTAAATACTCATTAAGGGATGTAATATTTGAGAGGAGTGTAGTTCAACTGAGTAAACCTGACAGGAGACCATGTCTCCACAGCTTTTAAAGGATGCCTCAGACTTTCTGGGCCTTTGTTTATTGTTGGTTGATCAATAAATGGGCTTGGCTTTGCTCTAGCAGGAATAGTGGAGTGGAGGGGGAATGGGAACAGTTTGTTTCAGGAAATAGTTTCGTGTAAGCTCAGCTTGTAAGAATCTCAAATTGAAAAGTTCACATGACTGGAAGGCAAAATCTTCTGGCTGAGGGCCAAGTGGGGAAATGAGTGGTGTTTGGTGGGGAGCTTAACCCCGCTTGGGGACAGGAGGAGTGGCTGGGGGGAGAAGTGGGTGCTCTCTGCACCCCTCTGAGACTGTTTCTACCTTTCTGAACCCCCTTTGCCTCTCCGTCTCCTCCTGAGGAGACTGGATCTGTTGGTGGTGATCCCAAAGGGCTCTTTTTTCATTATTATTCATGCCCATGTAGAGGCTTTTCAAAGGAAATGTTCCTTCAGCACAAACCATGAATGAGTTTTCTTGGTTGCTTGAGCATGACCCATTCCAGGTGGTACAGGAAACTGGGATGTGCAGTGCTGGGAGCTGGGATGAGCCTGGTGCCCCTGTGCTCCCATGGTGCTCCTGCCCATCTGAGCAAGGCAACGGGGTGATGCTTCCAGGTGTGCAAAAACAGACTTTTCCCTGGTCACAATCATCCCCTGTTTCACAAGGCAACTCATTCTGCTTCTCTGACAAGGAAAGGCTGAAAGAGGTGGAGAACAGAGGGGCTGTTCCCTCCCCTTGTCCCCCAGAGGGTGTTTTATTTAATTAGATACAAAGGCTGTTAAAATCAAAAGATTAAATTGGAAGCCTGCTTGATTTATAGTGGCCTCTAGCAAAAGGAGGGGAAGAAATTCTGAAAAATGTTCAGTTTTTGTTCATATCTTTCAATCTTGGACAGAAAAGAAAGAAAGAAACAGGAACTAACTTTCCATGTAAAATTCAGTTTTTGTTTAAAATTTTCACTTTGGGATTTTGTTTTCATTAAACTACCAGATTACTGGGTTTAGTCAAACCTCCAAAGCTAAAAGGAAATGGAAGCTAATTACAAAACATGGAAGAAAATGTTTTGTTTTGGGGTTTTTTTTCTTTGTATCTTCACTAACTCATTAAAAAAGAATTCCAAATGAGATATGTCTCCTTTTATCCATGTGTATTAAAAAAAATTCTTTTGAACTTCCACACAAAATAATAGCGATTTTTCCAACTGATGATATTCCAGCCTTTGGAAGCATTTTTTGCTTTTTTACCCCAAATTCCATGTATATGTTGATACTCAGTCTGACAAATCCCCCCTGTAAAAGTCGTGCAGACACAGGTTTATGTTTGTTTTCAAGATTTGGGTGTATTTTGATGGGGAGCCGGCTTGAGCCCCAGCTCCAGGCACTCTCTGCCATATGAAGTGTTTGCAGATGCGTGTTGGGGAACGTGGAGCTGCACTGTGGCTCCTCATCGAGGAGCACTGCTGCCTGCTGAGCGTGTTTGGAAATCCAGGGCTTTAGCTGAGCAGTGTATCTATTTTCTAGGTCAAAAAGAGCATAATTTGGCACTTGGCTCTGGTGGAAAGCCATGGAGAACTGGTTTCCTACCCGCCCTTTGTGACACTGAAAATCTGTTTCTGAAAGATTGAATCCAAGGGTTTAATGTTGGACATACGGGGTTTTATGGCCTTGGCCCAGACCTCTTGTATAAAGAAACTGGAGGGTGGGTGTAGAGCTAGACAGCAAAATGGCAAGATGTCACAAGGAGTTGGTGTGTCAGCACTGGGTGCAGCCACAGCAGACAGAGCCTCTGCACAGGGGCTTGTCCCATCACCCCTTCTCCTCTCCATGTCCATCTCCGTGAACTGCAGATGGGAAATGCAGCTGTGATGTGAAGAAACCCCTTCCTTGCACCCCCAAAGCACCCAACTTTGCCCTGTGCTAAGTGCAAAATGTTATCAGGTCGTTTATCTTTTACAAACCCTGTACAGGCGCATCCAGAGTCTCCCTCCAACCCTCAGCCTCCCCAGCACTATTTACAAGGGGGGGAGGGCTTAAAACTGACAGAATATGTTTAGATTGGATATTAGGAAGAAATTCTTGATGGTGAGGCCCTGGCACAGGTTGCCCAGGGAAGCTGTGGCTGCCCCAGCCCTGGAAGTGTCCAAGGGCAGCTTGGACAGGGCTTGGAGCAACCTTCAATTGTGGAAGGTGTCTCTGCCCATGGCAGGGAGGTTGGAATGAGATGGGCTTGAAAGTCCCTTCCCACCCAGGCCATTCTGTGAATCTGTGGTAAAGACTTTCTTGATTTGTGAGTCCTTTGAGATGCACAGACCAGACATTCTAGAACTACACCTATGTATGCTGGACAGCCTGAGTAGACTTGTTCATTCAGTCCCTTTTGTGGGCTTCAGGTTTGGGAATGTGCCTTGGCTGAAGAGCTGCTGCCTTAGTGGAGTGATATGTGGTGGTCACCTGTGAGGTGGGAGGAAGGTGCTTTTCAGGAGTCAGCTGCCTTGAGAGTGTAGCACTTCATCAAATTGTTTGCTTAATTGAAAATTACTTCAGAGGTACACTATATATCTTACATTAATGCTACTGCAAGAATGTGTCCAAGTTGATTCAATCCTGAAACCAGCATGGAGCTGGAAAAGCACCAGCACTTTCGTCATGCTTGCTCACGACTTGTGCAGTCAGAGGTGGTTTGCAGCAGACTTAGCAAAAAGGTGGAATATAAAATTAGACCTCTCTGGCTAAGCGGGGTCTGAGCAAGGCTGGGTTTAGATTCAGCAGTCAGGTCTGTGCTCTTAAATGCATAGAGATCAGGATTTTGAAGAAGAGCACCACAAATTTTCACATTTGCATGTAAAATTTCCACCCTTCTGGAACACTGAGGCTCGTGCTGTTTGACAGCACACACACACGTGCAAAATCACCCTAGACTGTGCAGAATCAATCGGGGGATGCTGTTTGTGTCTGGAGAAAAGTATTTAATCATTTTCCCAAAGATATCCCCGATATGAATGGTAACAGGATGTTTATAACAGAGATAAGGCTGGGATGAAATACTATCCCTCTCTGGGAGCTAATAAAAGCAAAGGTTTGGAATTAAGTATCACTTTCTCTGCGCTGCACACCAATGAGGAAATGGGGTCAGAAGGGCAAGCTGCAACATTGTAGGCACTTTATCTAAAACATAAACATTACTAGAGTGCATTCTGGCCAAATTAACTCTCTCAGATCTGCCATGTTAGCATTCCTGTAGTACTTAAGCCTGCCAGCTTTACTGCTCCGCTGACTGAGGGTTGAACTCCAAGTTGGGGTTGACACTTGCAAACAGGACTCTGAGTGGGGAGGGTCTGTTGAACCCTTCTGCAGTTAAATATCCTCCAAAGAAATGCCAATGTCATTGTGAAAAGGAAAGGGGGGAGGGGGAATGGAGTGGAGTCACAGAAATACGATCTGCTCTGCTCAATGCACAAACCCCTGAAAAGTGCAGTTTTCTTTGCACAAGCAGTAAAAACAGGAGTATTTGCTTTGCTACTGTTCACTGCAAAACACTTGGATCAGAGAGGCAGGGCTTGAGATCCCAGCCTCCTTCAAATCCAAAGTGAGCATTTTGATACCACACTGGGTGGTTTAGCCCTGGGTGATGTCAAAATCTTCCCAAAATCAGGATGCAGCTTTGGGGTGGGATCACTGCAAAGTCAACATCATCTGTGTTTAAGAGATGTCACGCGATTGCTGCAAGAGCTGGTCACAGATGCTCCAACCAAAAGCAAGATCCCCTCATGGCAGGCAGTGTCCAGATGTCTCTCACAAAAACAGGACAGGAAGCACATGGTCTCCCTGTATCCATCACAAGGGATTGATGGAGCTGGTGCTATCTCCACCAGGAAAGCAGGGGTGCAAAGGCCTGCAAAGAGGAGGAATAATGTTAAAATTAGCACCTTCCCAAGACAAGCACTTGGGAGCTAAATTACTTCCTTGCTGTGTGGAGGAAGCAAAGGAGAGCAGAATGTGCTCCACACCTTTCTGTGGAGCAGATGGCTCCCCACAGTAGTTATGGACCTCAGCCAGGAGGGATGGGGAGAGCTGTGCCCAAGGGTTCTGTTCAGGCCTGGCTGCAGCTGCTTGAGTTTGGAGTATCGGTTCCACTTGAAATGCTGCCTTGTTTTAATATTTTTCTGAAGTTTTCATTCTGATTCCAGATTAAAATAAATAGTATTTTCAAAATGTACTGGGCAAGAAACCTTCTGCACCTTTTGCAAAAATCAAGTCATGCCAACTGCCTAGAGTGAAGGGACTGCTTACGCTGGGGGCTTTTTTTGGTTTTGTTTTATTTTTTAAAGAAATAGATCCTCAGGATCTCCTAAACAGCTCTATTGTAATGACCATTTTTCTACCTTCAATTTTGCAAAATGCTGAGGTGGTCCTAAGTATCCTGTCTCTCTGGATGCCTGTAAGTGTTACAGCAGGGGGGTTGATAGGGCAGGGATTGCCACCTCCAGGGCGCTCTGTGTGTGCAGTGGGGATGCTCTTAGAGGTGCAAGATTGAGGAAACTTGGTGTCCTCACAATTCCCCTGATAGGAACCCCAAACCCACTGCAACTTCCCTCAGCCCAGCAGCATTCTCTACAGTGGATTATCCCAGAACTTGTCCTGGGTATCAGAAGAAGGCTATCAGTTTGCAATTCCTTCTGTAAAATGGCCTTATGTCAATAGAATGAGAGTTTGTGATTATAAAAGCATTTCTTATGTTACTGTTCTCTAATTTCCGGTCACCTCGGTTCTCACAGAACTGTGAGATTCAATGGTTCAGATTTGAATGGATTGTCCAGAGTCTCACAAGCAATTGGAAGGGAGACAACCCAGACTCAAAGTCCCAGCCCTCACTTTCAGGACACCCAAATTACCTTTTTTTCCCCAGTTCCTTCCTGAGAAGTCTAGAAATCTCTTGGTTAGTAAACTGCCTGGTTGGTGTTGGATGCTTTTTTTTTTTTTTTTTTTTTTTTTTTAAAACACAATCACTTGAATTCTTATAATAATTCCTTATCTATGGCAAAGAGTAGTGTAAATACCTTAAGTAAAATCTCGGCTGTGCTGGGAACAGCTCGTCCTTGTTAGCTGATGGTGGTTTATGTTGCAGATAGCAGTTATCTGAGGAGGCCTTGCACAGCAGTGTAAAGCCATTCCTTTGTCAGCTGAGGTCCATCAAAGTCCAGTGGAGGATTTGGCTGCTGGAGCATCCTGCTAGGGCACTGCTGTGCCATTGCAAGGTGCCTGGGCAGGAACTGAAGCAGCCATTCCCTTGAAATCTGCACTCTGCAATTCTGTGAATTAGAGAGGAGTGTTGTCTCCAGCACCAGCTGCCAAGGAATCGTGCTGCCAGCTGACTCCTTTTCCTCATTTTATTTCCCAGTGGACCAGCTTCCAGCTGGATCCCAACTCTTCAGAAAGGGGAGGAGAGTGGAGGCTGTGATTTGCTAGAAATCATCCATATAGGGGAAAATGGGAGTGGGTAAAAAGAGCTGGAAGCAGCTCCTCAGGTAGCATTTAAAGGCATGTTGCTTTATGCTGCTGAGCATCCCATAATCCTTTTCCTCATGCTGTTCCCTGTGGTCCTAGCATTGGACACTGAAGCCATGTCAGACAGGTCACTTCACGGTGGCTTTTTTTTTTTTTTTTTGTTTTTTTTTTTTTCTTCTTAAAGCACACAGACAGTTCCTAAGGTCTAAAATCATGATGCAGTGAAACTGCAAATCTTCCTGGGCTTGTCAGGAGATGTGTGACAAAGCTGTCAGTATTCAGGAGGAATCAGCAGCAGTGTGTTAATCCCAGAACTCGCACCGATCTTGTTGGGTGAGATCTGCTCCCCTTCCAACACATTCCTTTCAGTTTTCTTTCTAAACCTCAATCAAAACTCTCCTGTATTTTGTTTGAGATTTGAAACAGCCAGTGGTTCATTGATTTCACATAAAGTGTCCACCTCAGGCTGTGACATGTCTGGTGTGTTCTGGGCTCTGTGTCTAGGGCTCAAAGGGAACCTGGGGACCCCAGTCCTGTGTTACATCAGTTGTCTTTGTTAAAATGTCTTATGTTTTGCAGCCCTCACTTTGAGAGGGGATTAAATAGTCCAGTACAGCTTCCAAGCTTGCCTGGAGCTGTGTGCTTAGTGAGGTGCCTGTGCCCTCATCTCCCTGCTTCCTGTCTTCTCTGTGTCCAGGCAGCTCAGTCCTGCATTTGGATCCACATGGCTTCGAGGTAGCACAGCACAGCCTTGCTGGGCTGGGGTCAGAAACACCGTCCCTTCTCCACCACCTCCAAGGAGCTGTCAGAAACTTGTTTCAGAGCTTGGCAGTGCCTTGGGTAGGAATCCAAGCTCTGTGTCTGAAAAAATCAGTACAGGATCCTGATAAATAGGTCTGTCTGATGGTGCTTCTATATTTGGGGTTCTGTTCCTTGTGGTTGCACAGAAAGGTTTAAAAACATGCACTGGAGAGACCAGCAAAACATAAATCTATCTTATTTCAAATTTGCAGTTGGTAAGGCAATCTCATTCCTCAGTGGCCAAGCAAGGATTTCTGAATGCCTCCTTCTGGCAAAAATTAATATCTTATTATAGCTTCAGGGATAAGTTTGCACCAACTTACCCTGAGTGACTGAGTTAACGTGCAGGTCTGCAAAAAGTATTTGGATTTAAAAAAATAATTAAAACCATTGTGCAAACATCATAGTTTTATTTAACTGAGGCTGTGTTGCATTATAGGCCTTCTACCCCAGCCATCTTTTTTGCAGTAGCAGTGGGATATGTTGGTTTCAGTATGACTTGCAGATATTTTTTTCTCTTTTTGAACTGCATGCATTATATGAGTGGAAATTATGTACAGAAAGCTCTTATTCTAAGCGGTGTTGGAAATGACATACTTACTAATTTTAAACTGTATAGATACCATGGATTTAATGGCAATTATGAAAACAGTTAAGAGATCAGGCCCTAAGTTCTCACTGTACCAAAGAGTTGAAGACTCAGGTGGGCAGGAGCATCCAATAAAGGTAACCAGAGTTAGTCCCAAGTGGGATCTGCTTCATTGCCAGTTCTGCAAGAATCACCGAGTAACTTGTGCTGAGTGTAGTTACATCCAGCCTGGAGTCTGTTTTATCCCACTCCCTTGTGGATGTGTTCTCAGCGATATTTAACCATGCCCTCATTAGGCCAGAGAATGAGCTTTGGTGTCCCTGGCCTTTGATTCTCCTGGTGCAAGAAGGGACCTCCCATCCATCAATGCCTTTTGACTGTGTGTGCAGGAAAGCGTTGGAGATTTGCCTCTGGATTTCTGTGTTCTGTTTCATACAATCTCATGGGAGCAGAGGAAACTGGGTCCTGCCACTAACAGCAGCAGTGGCAATAACGTGGGAACTGACAAGTTACCATTTTCTCTTCTCCTGAATGGTTTCCAATTTTCTTGACTAGGAAAAAGTCATTAATGAATATCTATTCTGTACAGTTTTGGATCCATCATGTTGCTTGCCTGAATGCACATTTTATTTAAAGCCAAATCCTGACGTGTGTTCCTACTGAATGTGCTTAAACATTTCCCTAATATTCTCCAAGGTGCCTGTCCATAAGGACTTTAGAGCAGGTAAGCTTCCCAGAAAATATTGTAGTCAATGAGTTTTACATCACAGGCTCCCTCTCACACTCTTTTCCTGCCTTTTTTCCTTTTGAAGTGGAAACTGTATTCGTTTTCAAAGTAGACATGTGCAGTCAGCAAGGATGAAAATGAAGGTAACTGTCAAAAATCCTGCCAGAAGGGATTTCTCCACTTTAATTCCTGCTTACATTATTAAGACAAGTAAATTATCTTTTCATGGAATGTTTCCTTTTTTTTCTGGAAACACTACTGATAAATGATGTAATATTCAAGCCCTTCTCCACAGCTGTTGGAAGCCCAAAATTTCTATTCCCTTCACCACAAGAAGTGCAGATGCCAAGTAAAACCTTAACCTGACTTTCATGATGAAATGTGATGGTATCGCAGAGGGAAATGAGGAATCTACAAATATTATTCTGAAAGTAATGGATTGATTGAGCTCCTGTATTTTTTCCTGGGTACTTTTAGGAGCCTGATCTTATTGCTACAGGGATTAGGAAGAAGCCAAGCAGAGTTCTGAACTGGTAGCTGAGAGGGGCTTTCTCTGGCTGTGACCCGAAATACTATTTTAAAACCACCTTGACAGGAACAAGCTAGAGCTGCTGTGTCAAAGCAGAAAGCTGCTATTTTTATCACTGAGTTTTTTACCAGTTCTCAGGAAGGGATTTTTTTCTACGCTGCTTTCAGATTGTCACTTTCAAAACCTAGAGGAGTTTTGGTATGATTTAGAAAGATGGAGTAGCTCAAGCAGAAAAACCTCATCGACTGACAGGATAGTATAGTGCCTTTTTGTGAAAAGGGATCCCTTTTCTCCTGGTTTTTATCCTTCCCTAAGCTGTCCACTGAAACTTGAATAGCAGAGGCCACTTTTGCTCCATATCTAAAATAAATTAGGTCAGTTGTTGACATTTTAGCAGAAGTAGCTTATCTTAGGGGTAAGAGCTGCTTAACCCATTGCAAGGGGGAATGAATACCTTTCCCTCTATTCCAACATAAACAGTCCCTGGACTTCCCAAACAATGTGTGGGAAGGTCTCTTGACATCTGACATTGTGCAATTTACTACTCTTGTCAGGTGAGCAGGTTTGTCTCTGGTGACCAGCGCTGGTCCCTGCTGTACTGGCCATGGGTGTTTTGTGTTTTAATACCTCTGCCAGCATCTCCTCCTGCTCCTTTCCTCCCTCTGTGGACAGAAGTTCCAACTGCCCAGGAACCATCTCTGACCCTGCTTGAGGGCCTTGTCCTCCTGCTTGAAAGATCAGGACAAAACTTATGCAGTTTAATCATGTAATTGGTCAGGGTCTCCTTATTGGTCTCATTTGTACCTAAATGAGCAACCTTTAAGGGGAAGGTTGAGTTGTAAACTTGTGGTATTTTGAGCCTAGGAGGTTATGGACACAGAGGAATTGATAGGTGTGGGATCACCTGAAAGTTCTCATCCTCTGGCTGTTGTTTTTCATGCTGAATGGATGCAGCTATGCCAATTTCAGCACCCCATCACTCTGTATTGTCAAAGGGCATCTGGTGAAACTGGGAATTTTAGACCAGGATTAAATTGCCTAAGTAGTGTGAATTTTGCGTAAGAACCCAAGTGTCCTATACCTGGTACTTGGCTAATTTTTACTGTTGCTGCTCTTTGACTCCATTCTTCTGGGCAGTGTTTATTGTAAATGTGGATGTTAAACTTGAGGGATATATAAAAGGAATAGCTGGATTTTAAGGGTTCAGAGCTAGATAAATTTTATCACATCAACTAATGAAGTACCCCAACTACAAAGAAAAGTGTTTTTTTTTCTGGTAAATACACAAAAGACCTGCAGATTCCAATCCAAATATCCTGGTGAAATGTGTGGATGAGAAACTTTGACAGTGCAAAAAATATATTTTAGAAGTATTCATTTATCTGAGTGCTATTTTTCAGTAAGAAAACATCATTTATATGGGTTCAAGGAGGAGAGCACAGGTGGTTGTTGTGATGGGCCTCTCAGAATATATCAGATTTCCACTTGTAGCGTTCATTAGCCCACTCAGAAAACCCCCAGTGCTGCCTGAGTCCAAAAGCAAGTACCTTACTTCTCAAGGCACTGGAGAACGACCTTCTGACCAGTAAGACCCTTGAGTTCCTGTGCCCTGGGAAGCAGCAGCCTCCAAAATGCCTGGTCCCGAGTGAGAGGTTCTCAGGAGAAGTTAAATTCTGGGTTCTCTGGAGGCAAAGCAAGAGCAGCTAAACATGAGTGATTCACTGCTGTGAGGGAGCCTGACTCTTAACTTGGGCTTGGAGGTGGTTGGTGTCGCTTCCTGGTGTGACCGTGCTTCCCAAGAAATCCTTGTGTATTCTAGGTGGAGGTGCTGATTGCAGTGCATGAAGTCAGGCTGTGTTTAGCAACAGCCTTTGATGCGAGCACGATCCCTTCTGTCGGGTCCTGAAGACATTACCTAACCATCTGCTTTCTGAATTCCTGGGAACTGCCCAGCTCAGGGCTAATGGAACCAACCAGACACATGCACACACCAAAAATGAGTTTTTCTTAACACCTGGGGCCAAGCCCTCAGCTGATGTCAATGGGCAGCAGAGACACTAAGCTAATTTACGGCAGTCTGAGATTTGGCCCAGGAATACTATTATTTTTCTATTTAGAGAAGTGCTAGCAGCTTGAAGGAGCTTGTTATTAGGAATGGGCCAACTATTTCAGAGGAAATTATGGAGTAATAACAACCACAGAACCTAAATTAGTTGTTTTTAAGTTATGAGAGCATAAAATAATAGTATCTGACACCACTAACCACTATTCTTTTTTGCACTCCTTAAAACTTCAGCTGCACTTTGCCAAACCAATTGTTTCCAAATTCTGTCAAAAATATTGTCCTTGGGCAGAAAGCTTGGATGCTAAATTTCAACCCAGAATGATTTTTATGGCAGAGTGACAGAAACCTTGAAAAGGGGATTTATAATGAATACAGCCTTAACTACTGTGGCGTGAACAGTGCTGCAATTCTCATTAGCTGAGCTTTTTTTTCCCCTTTTTTCTCAGAATTTCAGAGGGTGGGGCTGGCCATAGGAAGTAGTCAACTTGTGTGTACACTTCTGTCATGGCAGGAAAGAAACTCGGCAGCTTCATTTCCCCTTTCATCCCTGGACATCTGTCTGGGTTCAAAGATTCTGAAGCAATGGGATTTTGGGATGGTTTTTTATGTGGTGGCTGTGAGTGTGGGCAGCTGGTGTGACTGTGGTGTATGAGCAGAGGGGTTTCAGCATCAGCAGTTGCCTCTTCTCCTCCTCTTTAATGAGGTTTATTCACTGGGACACCGTGGAAAGGCTTTGAACCTGAAAAGAAGCCTCAGCAAATGAGAGAGGGACCAGCAAGTGGAGGATGTGCCAGGTCTGTGTCCTGCCCGGCTTCCGTGCTCAACTCCAGACTTCGGGCTGTGGGAGAAGGTGACAGGCTGCTCTGTGTGTGTTAAACACCCGGTGTGCAGTGGGAAGGGGGGTGGAGAGCTGACTGGGGGGATTTCTCTGCCTCTTTGGACTTCTGTTTCCCATGAGCAGAGAACTCAAGTCACTAAGCTCTTGCAAAAGTGGTGCAGGTGCACCTTCATTTTAAGGTATTTCTTCATCATGGCAGAACACTCAAGGCAAAAAACAAAACCAAAAAAACCCTTTAAAACCAGTTTGTTGTAGAAACAGAGAATATCTATGACTGCACATAGCCCTGAAGCAGCATTGTCACCCTTCTTTGAAGTTTCAGTGGATACCTTAAGTATCCAACTTCCAAGCTCTCAGGTTGGGATCTCGGCTGTGGTGGTAGAAACTGCAGGGAAAGCAAAAGCCCTAAAATAAGAAGTAAATTCTGTAGCCCCACTAGCTCTCCCCAGGATGGTCTCCTGGGGCTGGAGGAGGATACATTGTGGTGAGTAATGTCATAATCATCCCAGAGTAGAAAACAAACCCCAGTTAAAGGTCTTAGAAGTCTTTCATCTCCACTTTCCCAAGGCACAAATGGTGAAATCTCCACATGGCTTGCTCAGATTCCTTTTGAAAGGTGAGAACTTCTGTCCTCAATAGGAGAGGCAGAATGGGGCTGAAGTTGCCCTGTTAATGAAGAAACCATTAATAATAATTGGCTCTGCTAGAAGCTGTTCTTGTGGTGACTTATCTTGGTGTCTTTGGCAGGGAAGGGGAAGGTTTTGATCAACCTACAAGATCTCCCCTGTCTGACTTTAAAGCTGTTGAAATTAATTCAAAATGAGGAAAGAGGGTTCCTCCAAAATTAATATCACAGTTGGCAGCTTCATTGGGCATGTGCTTTGCAGCAGATGGTTTGAAATGCTTTATGTGGTTGCTGCCACAATGATTTTTAGGAACCTTCTTTTTCTCTGAATTTTTTTTTTTTTAAAGAAAATGCATTGATTAATTATATATATGTGAAGATCTTAATTAGTTGTTACCTGGATGTGGAGGAGGTGGATTGTGTTTGAAGATGGCGAGTTGAGTGTCATCGCCCAGCCCTGGATACCTAAATTCATTAGAAATACGCAGGTTACAGGAGAGCAAGGCTGGGGTATACTCTGGCAGCCCACTGTAGGTTGTGCATACTCTGCTGCCATCTGGCTAATGTGGAATCCTTCCTCCCTGCCTTGGCAGTCCTACCAGGAAGTGTTCCCTGCCTCTCTTTTGCGAGTGGCTGGGATATCACTTCTTGCAGTTAAATGCAAATGCTTGCAAATAAACCTCCCATTCCATAGTGAAGCTTCTCCCTTAACCCAGCGCAACACTGATGTGCTCAGTTCAGGAACTGTGATTTTATTTTTTGATTTTTTTTTTTTTTTTTTCCAGCTGGAAATAATCATTTAACACAGTTTTCAGCAATTTTCTGTCTCCAGGGCCTGATCTGCCATTCAGGGGGTTTATACATCTGTTTGATTCATCATAAGGGCAGCTTAAGAGAAAACACCTGCCACCCAAGAATGTCAGGTACACGCACTTTGTCTGGCCTCATCCTTGGGATCTCCTTTTCCATCTGCTCCAGGTTTGCGTAATCCAAAGCAAAGGCTGCACCAAGCCAATGCAGGGCAAGGGGAAGGGAATAAACAGTCATGTTTGTTTTCCATCTTCTTGCTGTCAGATACAAAGGACAACTTCAAAGCACTACATAACGAAGTTAGGTGATACACCAACCGTAATTAAAACACCCCTGCAGGAAGTCATGTCACTGAAACAACAACTGCTTCAGAAAGCAATAACAGTTTTGTGCCAAAGGCATGTGAAAATACTGTGTCTGGGCTGGGACTGGGAAAAAAAAAATTGCTTCTTGCTTTAATCCATCCCTATCCAGGACAATTGAACTTAATTCTGAGACTGCGCTGGTTACAGTGGGGCTAAATTAGAGCACAGACTGGCCATGGCACAGTGTCCATGAGCCATCTCCGAGCTGTTGTGGTAGGGAGCAGAGAGGTTGGAGGTGATCTCTGTGGGAGGGCTGTGCCTGGGCAGAGCTCAGCCTCTCCAGCTGCCTCACATCTGTGGCTTTATCAAATCTTGCGTCGCTCACTTCCTGCATCCAGGTCCTGTGAGTGGAGCAAACCGGGGCACTGCACCGCTGAGTGCTGTGCCCAGCTCGGGGGTCTCCAGCCCAGGAGGGACATGGACCTGTTGGACCCAAGTCCAAGGAGGGCCAGCAAGTTGGTTGTGGCATGGAGTACCCCTGCAATGAGGAAAGGCTGAGAGAATTGGGATTGTTCTGCCAGGAAAAGAAAAGGCTTTGGGTGACCTGATTACAGCCTTGCAGTACCTGAAGGGGGCCTGCAAGAAAACATGGAGAGAGACTGTTCACAAGGGCCTGAAGTGACAGAGCCAGGGCCATTGGCTTCGGACTGGCAGAGAGCAGGTTTAGACTGGATATTAGGAATCCTTTAGTGTGAGGCTGGTGAGGCCCTGGCACAGCTTGCCCAGAGAAGCTGTGGCTGCCCCATCCCTGGAGTGTTCAAGGCCAGGCTGGATGTGGCTCTGAGCAATCTGTTGTAGTGGAAGGTGTTCCTGCCCGTGGGGGGATTGGAATGAGATGGTCTCTAAGGTCCAAACCATTCCATGATTTTGTGACATGCAGGAAGAACTTGGGCTCAGCAGAAGGGTGGTGTGACCCTGCCAAGAGGAGAACTGTGAGGTGTCGTTATGGTGCTGCTGAGTGTGTGTGTTATAATTCAGTGGCATCCAGGTGGAAATTGTGAATAGTTGTCCACCACTAGGTGCTGTATTGGCAATGACTTGTGCAGAGGCCAAGGCATCCCCATCTGTACCAACACGGATCACTTCAGCACTGTACTGACTTGTTTGTGCCTTTATTACAAACAAGGCCCAGAACCCACTAAAGCCAGCAAAAAGACCCTACTTGGCTCTGGTTCATGCTTTTGTGCATTTCTCATCACTAGAAGAAGTGCTTATTCTGTAGTTGTTGGGGGGGGGTTGTATTAAATAACATGATTGTGGAGTTTTTAAATATTAAATAACATCTGTGGTGCTGCTTTATGGCCTGTGGAGCTGCTGTCCTCTCTGATGCTGCACATGTCCGTGCTCTCCTTAGTGCTTTCTTCTTTTTTTCCTTTTTCCTTTATAGTCAGGGTTGGAAAGGATAAATGTTGCTGAATGATTATGAAATTGACTTTGGAAGACTTTACTTTAAAAGTCAAGTTACACTTCTTTATTTAGAGAGTAATAATTCCAAAGTGGAAGCAAATTGTTGAATAGATCTACCTGTAGGAAATAGGGAAGAAAAGCAGCTGCTGCTTTCTATTTTATAAAAGTAGCTTAAAACATAGATGGCTAAAAAAAAACCTTAAAACCCAAACCAAAAACCCCCAAAATCTCTCAGTGCAAGTCACTTTGAAGAGAGAAGTTAGTCAGAGCTTGAGCAATAAGCTCCAACAATGAAGTTAAGTTACAGACAAAACCCATGTTTTATCAATCAACTGCTACTTTCAAGTTTGACAACTTTTGTAAGCAGGAAAATGTCAATTACAGAAGATATTTGAACCTGTGGAAATAACCCATGGAAACACAAAATGTCTGTTCACACATCAAAATGATCCAGACTCGAAGGAAGTTAAAAACCAGAATGCACTAAGGAATTATCTGTCGGAAAAATGGAAACTTTGTTATGAATTTTCAAGAAATATTGGCTAATTAATTTCTTTGGTGAGTTTATAAGGCTATTTAGGATTGGAGAAAATGAGGTAACTTCCGTATTTTTCCTGATGTGTAACAGCTATGGAAACACTTTGAAATGAGTGTCCCATCATTATGAATTCATTTGGTTATCCTTTTAATAACAATGATCCTACTGAGGCATTTTATATGGATCTTACATCCCATCTCCTTCAGGTGCTGCTTGGTCACTTCACTGAGCACTTGTCAGCTGGGTCTTATTAAATTCCCATTAAGGAAGGAAGAGCTAAATACCCAGTAAAGAAGCTGAAAGGGGAAAAAATCTAAAAAACACATAGGCTCAGGCCTGGAAAATTAGTTTGTGCAGAGCAGAAAATGTTCTATTTAAGCAAACAAAACACTGAAATTTACTGTTTTACATCCATTGCCACAAAGAAAGAGTTGTCAGGGACCTGGTTCTACAAAGCAAAATGAAATCAATGCTTGCTTTCTGCAGCAAGATGTAGTCTTTGGTGATGTCTTTTGTCAAATGCAGCCGGTGTAGCTGGAAAAAACAGACACAGACTTCCAGGCTTTTGAGCTCCTCAGGTCTGAAGTGTGTGATTTAATGTAATGAGTTTTAGAAATCCTCTTAAACCAAACACCAGCATTTCCTAGGGCCAAGTAAGACTATCCACAGGGAGGTCTAATAATGAGTAGCAAGTTTGCTTGGACTTGAGTTCAAATATCCCTTCACACAGACTTTAATTTACAAGTTCAGCTGAACAAATTAGGATGATTTTATATCTGCACAAATGCCCATATTGAGTTTTGATGCTGTTTTACTGGTCTGATGAAAATAAGCAATCTCCCATTAAAACTCCAGGCATATGAATGCTAAATTAGAGCCCAAAGTTATATGGTCAGATGAACATGTTTCTAACAGTGAGGAATACAGGAATACAGCTTGTTTCCCAGGTATGTTAGTAAGCAACACTTTTTTTTTTTTCCCCTCTCTATGGAATATTTCACATGGTCATTAAAGACTACACATTTTTAGTCTAACCTGGAATATTTTCGGTGTAGGGTTTACATAGGAATATTTTCAGTTAAAACCTTTTGTGTTG
Organism: Pardalotus punctatus; assembly: GCA_013400915.1. NCBI lineage: Eukaryota > Metazoa > Chordata > Aves > Passeriformes > Pardalotidae > Pardalotus > Pardalotus punctatus. The sequence goes on along the minus strand of VZTX01020263.1, from coordinate 122,370 downwards.
TAAAAATTTATTTTATTCGTTTTCTGTGAAAGGTTTCATTTAGTTAAACCAGACATTTTTTGTCTAAACCCAGCAATATTCAGTAGCCTAATTAGGATTTTTTATTTTATGGAGGTAGTAAGCTAGATGGACTGAAGAACTTCATGTTGCATGAGGGCCAAGCATCATTGTTCATCCAAATCCAGCATTTAGTTTTTGGGGTTTTTTTTTGCCTCGAATTCCCCTCCTGCCGAGGGAGCAGTATTACATAGCCACAGTCCTTGGAAAGCCCCAACAGCCCAATGCTGCATGAGTAAGTGAGCATTAAACAATTAAAATACCACGTTGTTAACACCAAATACCATTTCTCAATGAAATTAAGACATTCCTAGAGTCCAACCCTGACTGCCCAAGACATTCTTTCTTTCCTGCAGAGCTGGGTGTTGCCAGGGGCATGTGCAGTGCCCCTCCAGCAGCCTGGGGCCAGTGTGGCTTTGGGTGGGCGCTGTCAGGGGTGTCACACATCAGTGCTGTCACACGTCAGTGCTGTGCCCACCTCTTGGGCTGCTGGTGAAGCCCCCTGGAGGGGAGCAGCAGCCCAGGGCTGTGTTCTGTGTCAGCCTTGCTGGGAGGGCAGGGTGGTCACAGGGCCACCCTCAGCCTGCGGGCTACTCAGGAGGTGACACGGGAATAAGCCAGGGGCGTTTGGATGGTTGATGCCAGTGCAGCCCTGCCGCTCTGGGACTGCTTACATTGGCTCTTGGACCCGTTTGCTCCGTCCCAGGGCTCTGCCATCTCCCCTGGTGTGGCCCCCGGTGTTTCAGTGGGAAGGGAACAGCCAGAGCCCCTCGCTGGATCGCTCAGTCGTGTGTGCAGAGCCCTCCACTGGAGAAAACCAAGAGATGGGCAGGTGAGCTGCTAGCAGGGTTTGCAGAACTGCCCCATCAGTTCATGAAAGACTGCTGGTCCTCCTCCTGTCCATGGATGTGCTGGCAGGCTCTGTCTCCCCAGGAAGAGCCTTTTTATGATCCCAGAGCACCAGCTCCCATAGTTGCCTTAAAGTGAGCTCCAAGCAAGTTGCCTGACATCACTGGATAGGATTACTGACACCTGTTTAGTAAACAGCAAAATTACATCACATCTTTTCGGCACCAGCTTGTTAAAAGAGCGCTTCAGAGCAGGTGTAACCCCCAGAATGAATGGGAGAATTCATTAGGCTTCAAGGCCTTTAAACTCATCAGGGTTAAACAGTGATTTACCTCACACCATAACTGTTAGCAAGTGATTTAGTGACAAGGGATTGACAAGGTACATTTCCCTGGAGGGCACAGTAAATAACTTTTTCATCCTGAAGTGTTTTTGCAGAAATGTTTATGTATTTGAGTATTCAAAGTTAATTAATTTCTAGTAGTTTGACAGAAGGCACTTCTTTTTTTTTCTCCATGACCAACAAAATCTTGTGTGAGTTCATTTCTTTTTACAGTAGTAGTTGGTGAACTTTTCATGCATGATCTAATCTCACAGTGGAAAATCAAATAAGAAGGTGTTGGTTAGCAGGAATGAATTCACCAGCCTGCTCAGCTGGTGTTATGGGTGAAGACAATGCTCTCACATTCTGGAAACAATACTTGTCCCTGGTCTAGGAAACCATGATGCTCATGTATGGAGCAAATCTGTGCCATGGGTGTCCTTAGGTAGACCATCAATATGATCTAAGCAGACTTTCAGACCCACTGTTTCTATTGTGAATTAAAAATAAGCCTTCAGCTATTCTGATTGCCTCACAATATCTTTCCATTACCATTAAAGTTGTTCACTGCCACCTCTTAGAGTTGTCTGGGGTTTTTTCTGCTTATTTTGTCAGGGACTTGTTCAGGTATGAGTGATAATGAGAAGCAACCATCAGACAAGAGACCCGATCCTCCAGACATCTTCCAAATGGCTCAAAGATTTTGGTGGTCTGGGTAGTGCAAGCAAAGGGGCCAGCTCATAGAAGAGAGGAAAAAAAAATAAATTCATGGTTTTAGTGATCAAAACTTAGATTTGCATCAGGCAGCATGTCATTAGAGATGAACATAGTTGTGTGGGGTTTTTCCATTACTACTGAGCTGATTCAAAATGAAATATTTTGCTTTAAGGTGTTTTTCCATGATTTTTAGAGATAACAAAGTGGAAATTTTTGTGGAGAAATTTTTTGAGCTTTCCTTGTCCAGAATTTCTCCCAGTGGAGCATTTCCAGCAAGCTTTAGCTATTAATATATGTTAAAGCTAATGTCAGATTGAAGGGTATTTTAAACAGTCATGTCAAGTTTTCAATGCTTAATTAAACAGCCCTTTACTGTGTGCCCATTAAATTCAAATAATGCCACTCCAGCACTGATCTAAGGCTTTGAAATGACAAAGGGTTTGGCCTGCAGCTTGATTTGTGGTTTTTAGTGACTTTCCATGCCACTTTCCCTTTCAGTCGTTTTGGATCCAAGTGTTTTGGGTTTGCTTTTTCAGTTCCATATTTCTACCTGCCCATGCTCCAGACTAATATGTGAAGTCCTTTATGAAAAAAGGCATGAATTCTCCTTCATTCCTCCTACTTATGGCACTGATTGGGGTTTGTTATCCTTTCTGCCAGGGTGTTGATTTTTGTTGATTTTTGCTAGGATGTTGGCATAGCAGCTCTTCCCGTTCCTGGCAAGGATTTCAGCAGTTAATTTCTCCAAGTTATAAGGCAAGGAATTGGAAGATGGTAGGGGCTCAGGAATGAGTCTCATGCCCATGGCTGGAGTTTTAGCTGTGGCAACAGACTTTCTGAAAATAGTTGCCTTAAAACATTTTGTGTGGATTCTGCATTAGAGCAACACTCTCCCAGGGCAGGTCTAAAGCTGCTGAATGGCTGGAACAAAGTGCAAGGAAAGTCTGATCTTGTTTAACCAATTTTAAAGCATCTTGTTCTCTGTAGGACTGGTTGTTGAATTGAATCAGTAATTTTCTTGTATTGTGTGAACGTCCTATTTTTTTTCTGAGTTTTGTGTGCAAGTTCAGCGTTGGGGGTGGTGATTTTGTGGCGTCTTCATGGGCAAAGAATTTGTGTTGATTGTTTTGTGCACACGCGGTTATTTACCCACATCCTGACGTGATCACTCCAGTTTTCAGATTCAGCTGCTGCTGTTTCAGTCCGCTCTGTCCAGGGGTGGAGGTGTAGGGGTTGTATCAGAGCACATGAATTTGACAGGAGCTTTAGTGCTCTTGCAAGAGCTGTGCAGCAGGAATTTCCCTCTGTGAAGTTCATAACCAACCACTCATTTCCATGCAAAGTTGCACTTCCAAAGGCCAGCCCCTGAATGCACCGATACTGAAATCACTTTGTGGTGACTAAGCTCCTTTGAAAGCAGGATTTAGACTTTTTAAGCCGTGTAAGTGTTTCTGCAAATCACATGTTGGTTCATGAAGTAACGGGTGCTGATGCTTTCTTTGGCAGTCACGCTGATGGCCGTGTTCAGAAAGCTTCAGCTGGGTGTTTTCCAGTCCTCGCTAATATTTCGGGTCAACAGTCATGTCTGTCAAGCCCATCCTATAGCACTTGCAAGCCTGAAATACTTTGTACAATGTTAAAGAGGATGGGAGAGGACTTTTCCTGTCCTGGGAACCGGCTTAGCATAATAGTTTTCTTGTGTCTGTGTAAGATTTGTTCTGCCGATGGGGCGGAAAGGAAAAGGCCTCTGTAAAAATAGTGGTTTGATTTTGCTGCTCTACACACACATCCCAGTGGCAAATGACTTCTCTCCTGGTGAAAGAAGAAAACAAGAGAAGCACTGAGGTAATTTAGAGATGGCAAGGGAGGCATTCCTCCTTCCATGAGGAATTCCTCCCCCTGCCAGCTTGTCCAAATCCCTGCTGAAATACGGTGCATCATGTTTTAATCCCCAAAGGCTTCCTGCACCGTGTTATTTGTGTGGGCTGGTTTTTTCCCCCACCCACAAGAAGGAGGCAAGAAAACACAGGCTCTGACTCTTACACAGTTCGACTTTTCCCAAGAGTTTGGGGATTTTGATGGGACAAACTTCCTGTTCGGTTGACAGCCCCTGATCTGCAGGCCAGGTGCTTGGGTGGCAGGAGAAGGAATTAGCAAGTGAATACAAATCCCAGCACTGCCCAGAGTGGATGCTCCTGCTCAGCAGCCTTCTCCGGGTTATTTAATGACTTGTTTCCCGAGTGGATTAAGCTGAATGTGATAAAGGTGCTATCAGTGTCCACCCATGCAGGTATTGATAAGTACCTGTCCCATGATAACAGGCCTAATTTGTTTTCCAAGGTACACAGGCCCCTGAGTGAGGACTTCTGAAAGCCTCCGAGGCATTTAGCAACATGAGCTGATTTTCAGCAAGATTTGTGGTCCTGTAAAGATAACCATGGATGATAAAGAAAGTGAGTGCAAATATTCTTCCCAGTCCTGGACACCTGTTCCAGTTGTGCTCTCTGTGCCTTGGTTCTTGTCCGAAGAGACGTTTCTGGTTTATGAATGTCCGTGGAATTCCCACCCAAAGCCCCATTCCTGTGAGGCTGCTTTCTCTGGTGGCCAGCCAAGAATCAGTAACTAATAACAAATAGCCAAAGTGAGCAGTTCACGTACATCCCATGAGGTGTAATAGGTGAAATATCTGATAAACTTGTGATTAAAATAGGATTTATTTTCTGACTTTTTCCAAGGTGGATTAAGAAATAAGAACAAAAATTAATAATCTGAAATATTTTTCTTTAGTCTTCTGTACTCTCTTTGCCTTTTTGTCAAATATTTGAACCATATATGAATTTCAGCAAAAATGTTTTGAATATTCTCTTAAATGAGCTGGGAAAAATCATGACTGTTTTAAGCAAGTTGTCTCCTTTATTTGCTTGCTCTTAAGAAATGCACAAATGTATATTTTGAGAAATAATTGATGAGGAAGGGTTGAATTCATGTGATTTTCAAGTAAAAAAAATAACCAGCTCTATTAAATATAGAATTGATATAATGTGTTCAGGAAATTTTGTTTAGATCTGTTTTTGCTTTAAAGATACAAATTTTATTTCTTACTCTTTCATAATTACATAGTTACAATATGTTTGCAGTTATATAGAGTTGTAACCAGTTCATATCCCTATGACTGGATAACTTAATATTAGATTTGCTCTTCATAGACACAATTTTGGAAACCTGGACCATACCTGCAGTGCAACCAGGCTGTCACCTCCCTGTGCAGGACTTGATGGCCCTGGCTTAGGCCGTATCCACAGTTTTTCCGTACACATAAAGGCACACTGTGGTGCCTGGATGATTTTAACATACCTGGGGTCATTGTCATTACAGGATTTAATGGTGGTTTTCACCTCACATGCAATTTCCAGCTCAGTTGCAGGTAGCAGGATTGAACAAAGGCCAAGCTGGTTTTGAGATGTAGGCATGCCTGTAAATGAGTAAAGAAGAGGAAAAAAGGCCTAAAGAACACCAGGCATAGATTATTTGGTGTTTCTGGAGCAGTATGAAAATGGAGCACCATAAATACCTGGAGTGTTTACACCACCCATCAGGATTGGGCCCACGTGTTTGACTGCTGGGACTCTGCATCTGCTCTGCTCTCCTTTCAGTGTTCGGTCTGTGACAAAACCTGGTTTAATATAGCAGGGTTTGATTGTGCTTATTTTTATAAAGTCAAAATTATGCCATAAACAGGTTTCAATACTTGCTGGTTCCAGCCACAGTTGAGCATTTGCTCAGCAATTGGCTCTGCTGCCTCTCAGCTCATTTTATCCAGCACTGCTGAGGTTCAGCGCTCGCCTGGGTTATACCAGGTCAGCTTTTCATTTTTTCTTTTTCTTCCTTTCTTTTTCTCTTTTCCTCTCTCCTNAATGCCAGAGTGTGACAGCTAAGGTACTTTTTTGTCAGTTTTGGTTGTTATATCTCTGGTTCCCTTTTTTCGTTTTTTTTTTTTTTTTTTTCTTCTTTTTTTTTTTTTTTTTCCCTTTTCCTTTTTTTTTTTTTTTTTTTTTTTTAATCAAAAAGATTTTTATTGGTGCTCTGGAAAAATAAACACAACACACCACTGTGAGTTTTGTAAGTGAACCAATAAAAAATGAAATTCACTGATGGATTCTTTAATAGCAGCGAGTGAGCCCAGGTTCCAAATGGATTTTATATTGTGCCATTGTGTATAAACAACGTGCAATGCGATAGCCTGAGCTGGGGGGGCTGCACTGAGGGGAGCGCCCTGAGGACAGGAAGCCCTTCCAGGCCTCTTGTTCCCTGTCCCAAGGGGTTCGGGTGTGTTTAGGGATTAAATGCACTGAGGAAGGGGAGCTGCTGAGCCCAGGTGCCCTAAGCCTGCCTCAAGGCTCAGCATTCATGCTCAGTCCCGTTTGGTGTCGCCTTTAGCTGTTGCTTTCCAGTCACCCTGCTCATGTCTGCTCCAGGCATTGCTTTCAGAGCCTCGGCAATTTTTATAAAAGCGGTTTTGAACACTTTCATTTAATGAAACAGTCCCAGAGAAAACATTCAGAGTAAGATTTTCAGTTCCACTTAGGAACCTCTAGGCAGGCAAAGGTGCCAGCTTGGACTCTTGAAAGCATCGTAGCATTTTATATTCCCCATCATTTCTTCGTGGCCACTCCCAGAGCTTGGTGAGGATGAGGGACAGGCTCAGCCTGACTTCAGGGGGAAAACCCTTAGGAGCAATGCAGAGCAACACCATCACTTTGTACTGGGCCTTGTCTGTGGCCAGAAGGAGCCCCCAGGGAGCCAGTGTGCCTGGGAGCCCTCCTGCTTTTCCCTGTGTTGGAAAAGGCACTTCTGCCTCCTACCAGGCACCGGGACGTGGAGCACAACAGTAAGTTCCTGAACATGTGTTGTCTGGCTCCAAAACAGAGAGATTTTTGTAGCCTTTAAAACCCAGTGTAAGATCTTGCTCCACAAAGTGCAGTGGAAGCTGCAGAAAGCGCTGGCTGCCTGTTGGCAGGGCTGGTTTATAGGAAAATAACCGGGATAAGTGCAGCTCTAAGTCCTTCTGTCAGTCCTGTGGTCCGAGCCTTGGCAGCATCACCCTGAAGTGCAAATGTCAGCGCTTGTGTCTGTTACCGCTGTTGGGTTTCCTTCCCCTCCGTGTCCTGTGCTGAGAGGTGCTGACAGGAGCTGGAGGAGGCCTGGAGCAGTGCAGCCCATCCTCTGCAGCACACCTGGGGAGCAGGTGTGAAGGGAACAGGGGTGGGCAAAGGGCAGCCTGCTGCATGGGGTTGTGTCAGGTGAGAGAGGAGAGCTGCTCATCTCCCCGGGAGCACGTTCTGTCTGCAAGAGCAGAGGGCCCTTGGTTCCACAGCCCTGATCCGCTCAGCTTGGGTTATTATCTGCACCATGTTTTGCTCAGGCTTCGTCTGAAAAAAATCCACAGAACAGCTGTGGGGCTGTGAAAATTATTTTCATCTGTTTGGCTTTTAAGAATGAATTTGCATCAATCTTTCCGTGGCTCCCTCCCACCCACACCCTCCCCTCTTGTCTCAGCTGTTCTTTCAGAGGTGAAGGAGAGTTGGTCCAGGGGAACATCCCCATCCTGATCTTTTGCTGTGTCCTGTGTCACACCCAGAAAATGCCAAATGCTTTGCCAAGTTTGCTGAGGTGGGAGCTGTGCACAGGCTCTAACAGAGTGGAGACTTTCCTTCCTGATGGGGTGTCAGTCACAGCTTTTTCTGGTCCTGTTTAGTTTCCCCTCTGCAGGGAGGAAAGCAGGGCATTTGTTGACCTGCTGATGCTGCAGGTGAGGAGACCAGGGAAGATCGTGCTTGTTTTCCACTTCCATCTCCCCTGTCAGCAAGAAGATCCACGTAGTGCCCAAAGGAATTTGTCAGGTCTGCTCCTCAGGAGATTTTTTTTTGGGATCCATTCTGCCCTGAAGGGGTAATGTATGAAATCTGTTGTGTTACAGTCCTTCCTCTGCAGCACCCTAGGGCTGCCAGTATCTTTTGAAAAGGAAAGTTCCTGTGGCTTTGCATTATTTCACAGCAGTTCTTTATTTTTTAACAGCATATTTTTCTTTTTGCCCTTAACCCAGTGAGAGCAGAGCTCTTCTCCCAGGCTCCTGTTAAAGCTGGCTGTGTGTGTATGTGTGTTTACATGTGTGTTGCACATAAATAATCCCAGCCTGAAGAGGTACTGCTGGCTTCAGGCAAAGCCATGTGTTTGCTCATGGCATTATTGAAATTCATCTCCTGTGGACTGTAATTCCTAGGGAGGGGAGAGAAAAATAGTATCAGGTGTTCCTTTTTTTTTTTTTTTTTCTTGTTAGAAGACTATTTAATCTTTGTTGTAGGGGGAGAAGGTGAAGCACCAGACCTCAAAGTAGGCTGCAATAGGATCCTGGCAAACTTCCCACATTATAAACTCCATCCATAGGCAACACTCATTTTGTGCCAAGTTTGCTTAGCTAAAAATGACTGGGCCTGAGTTTCAAAAGTGGATATTTGGCAACAACTAGCACTGTATTATTTTTGTCCTAGCAAGGAAAGAAGCAGATTGTGAATGACAAGGAGAAAAGTGTTGGGGCAGCTCCTTCTGGGTAAATGGAGGAGACTTCATTTCGGTGGTACTGACCTCCCTTATAAAGTGCTTTTCTATCCCCAGATGAGATGTGTAAGCTGACAGCCTGGTATTGCTATCACAGGGCAGTAATAGTAGCAAGCTCGTATTCTTTATGCCACGCTCATCACCCTGCTCTCTAGGATCAGTTGAAGTCTGTGGAATTGTGCCAATTTTCCTTGGCTTATCTGTCTTCCTATCTTGTTTCTCAATTAGAGGAAGTAAATGATCCTTTTGTTTTTGTCTCACTTTTCTTTGGGAAATGTTAAAGAAGGGTTTGGGTTGCAGTGGAGCTGCATCATCGCCAGGGAACCAGATGGTGGATGGGGACCTGGAGGCAGTTCAGGGGCTCGGAGCTGATGCCTGGCTGGATGTGCACTAGGGTTCATAAAATCAGGATTTCTTGCCTGCCACTTCACTGCAGGGCTCCGGCTTTGCTGGCCTCCCCTGAGCCAGAGCTCTGGAAGTGGAAGAATCAGGTTCAACTCCCTTGCTCTCCCCACACAGCACCTGTCTATGATGTTCAGCAGGCTCCAAGAATTGTGATCTAATTAATTATGTGTTATCTCTAGTCTGCCTTCACAAGAATTTTTATTTGTTTAAATAAAGGAATAGGAGGAATAAATAAGTAGTAGGTGCTGGCCCTTACCCCACATCACCCTCAGGTTATGCCATCTTCTAAAGCATTCAGTAAAAGCCTCTGTCAGAGAACCTTTTGCCAGGCTTCCCTGGAGTGATAGGGGAGTTAGGGGAAGGAATTGAGAAGCAGGATAAATTAGCTCCAAGTTTCCGTGGTGAGATTGCTCCCAGTACCAGAACCAAGTAGTCTGAAAGGAACTGATGTGCCCCATCTCTGCTCACATTGCTGAATAAGGCACTTCCAGTTGTGGTTTCTCTTTATTCCTAATAATAAATGATGTTCCCCAGGTGCCAGCATATTTTGGTGGATGCCAGGAGCTTTCCCACTGCCTTGAGTGGGAGTTGACTCACAATGTATTGAAAGGGATATGAAGGCCAAAGACTTTCCATGTCTGGAGATGTGGGGTATTTTAATTTTAAGGCAACAAAAATCCAGCTCTTTAAAGAGGCACAACCTGGGGAGGGAAGGCAGTTGTTCAAGTTTTGTTAAAACCTCATCCTGCTGTAGGGTCTCAAGTCTGGCATTCAAAATCATTAGCACTCTTTAAATTTGGCCTAAAAATCCCTATGAAAAGTTACAGCACGTGCTGAGTAACTACTTTTCACAATGTAATAACTTGGCCCTTTCAAAGAGTAGGTTTTAGAAGCACATATTACCGACTAAAGGCTTGCCAAGTTTCTTTTTTCCTTTCTAAATGCCACGTAATGGTTCATGGAGACCCATCGATTTTGTTTCTAATAAGGTGCTGTTCTTGTGTACGTGAAGCTGAGGGGAAACGGAGCGACGTTTTGAAGAAATATGTTTTGTCTAGGAGATGAGGCATCCAAAGCAACACACGAAAAGCATTTTAAGATTAAAAAACCCCATGTGGTGTTATGTTAAAAATGGAATTTTAATGTGAATTTAGCATTTGCAGAAGTTCAGGGTTGATTGCACTCAGGTCTAATGTGCTCTACATGAAAGTAAATGAACCAACTATTTACTAACATATGTGTGCACAGCACACTCATCTGATACTAACAGAGGGCTGGGCCCATGATGGGAGTCAGGGAGCTCTCAACCAGTGAGTTCATTCATGGTTTATTCATTAGTAAAAAGTTATTCATGAATAAAACCACTGCACCTTCTGATAGACCCAAGGCCCTGCCCCCCCCGAATGAGGATGGCAGCACTGCTCCTGGGTGCAGCTCCTGGCAGCACTTACCTGGTGGGATATTTCTCAGAGGGATCAAGTGTCAGAGCATTGCATCCATATGGATCATCTCTGTCTGCTCACCCAGGCTGGCTTTGATGCTCAAAAGAGAGTCCAGAAACAGCAGGGCCAAAACTCAGGGAAAGGAAAAGTTCAAAAATCGCTTCTAGCTGCTGTGTGAACCAAGCATAGCTGTGGCAAAGAAAAACTCTCCTCTCTTCCAGGGCCTTTGCTGATCACTCTGAAAGTGATTACTTGATACAACAGCTCAGCTCATCATCTGTTCCTCATTCCTTGCAAAGTTCTGTTAACAAAACCTGACCCAAAGCTGTGCAGCTCCCTCCTCTCAGCAGTCTGCAAAAGGCCAAGTCTACCTCCCTAACTCTCTTTTTTTGCTAAGTCTGTGACCAGCCAGGCAGTTTACTTCAGGGTATGATCAGATTCCAAGCCACAGTGTGAAAATGTCAGAGGTCCCTGGAAAATATGTAATTACATTTTGGATTTGGAGGAAACAATTAATGAAATGGAATTTCTTGGCCCTTCGCTCAGTCGGATGATATGTAGTGGCTTGCCTGTGAGCAGAAGTCTGAGTACACTTATGGCACAGAATAGTTTTTATCATTTTAAAACTTAATTATATAGTCTGTAATTAAGCTATATACAAAATGTCTGGTTCTTTGAAGTATATTAATTTTGGGGAAGTTCTCAAGCACCCAGTAGCTGCAGAACAATCATGAAAGAAGACAAGGCTTGAATAATGATGACAGTTGCAAGCCGCAAATAATAGGAACAACTTTTCCAAAACAAAGGGTTTCACATATTCCAAAAGTATGAGCATTATTATTTGTGTGTATTTGCAATTTGTACATGCCTTGGAGGGACTAACCTCAACTATAGTGCTTGAAATAATTGTGGGATGACATAAATGGGCACTTCTCTATTGAGGCAATCGCTTTTCTAGCAGCACGCCAGTTTTTGTTTACTTTTTAAACAAAAAAACACCCCTAAACATCTCTAAGTGTCCAATAATGAGGATATTATATGCAGCACAAACTAATTTGTATTATTTTTTTAAAGGAATATTGGTTTTCAGAAGATGTTTCATGCATGTATGTCTATATCCCTTGTGATGGCTGAGGGGCTCAGGAGGGGCTGCCTGTTGCTGTTTTTCTGTACAGTGCCTAGCAAGAGTGATGTTCCTGTAAGAGAAACAAATATCTCTAGAGAATTGAGCATTGGAAACAAAAATATCTTCTCAGTTGTTTCAGCCTGCACCGTGTGGTCTGTATTTTAATAATGAGTTCCCCCACTGCACTTTCATGTGTAGGTCTATCTGCAGTTGGAGATAAAGGCTTCTATTTTCTTCATTTAAAGGGCTGCTGTGAGCTTTAAAATAAATACAAATGTCCCTGGGAATTTTAACTATTTCATGTTCTCTTGCCTTGTTGCTGTGGCACATCTGGTGGGTCACCACGCCTGGCCCAGAGTCAGCGTTTCAGGGTCTCGGTTTCTTCTGTCACCTGCTGCCCTCAGGTGCCAGCACCCACCCAAGCACGTCTTCCTTTTCACAGGCTGGCTGTCACCAGAGCTCTGCAATCCCACAAATCTGCTCTCAGAAGAAATGAGATGTGTTTTTCCTGTGCCACTTCAGGCAAAATCCTCGAGCTTAACTTGTGCGGCAAACAAAGATGGTTTGCAGACTCTTGAATGACTCCCCCCATGTGCAGAGGCTTTCCAAGTTAGCCCAGGATCCTTCCATGGATTCAGTTTCCTGTCATTGACCATCCCTGTGAAGCCTTCTCTTTAACTGCTCCTTAACTTGTTTTTATTTCACTTCCTCAGAAACAACAGGAAAATTTGGGTTTAGCTGTGGCTTTATAAATAGTTCCCACTGTAAAATCAAAAGCAAGATTTTTAGTCAAATGGGAGTCTCCTTAAAACTGAACCAAAGTGTATGGAGTGGGGATTCATTCTTCCCTTCTGTCTATTGAAACCATTGCTTTCCTGCTTGCTCACAGCAATGGGGAAGTTGATGGACTGGCTTTCTCAGCCACATTTCCTAGAGGCAAGTTATAGCCTGGGAAATTGGCTGTCAAGCCAATAAAATCATGTGGTTGCATTTCACCTTTTTGCATTTACCAGGCTTAGAAACAGGGATAAACCTGGAGAAATGGAAAACTGTATTTTAGAAACAGCCATTTATGTTTTATTTTTCTTTCTTCCTTTCCTAAGGGAATTTTCTGGGGCCTGCCTTGATGTAGGACAGGTAAAATCCTACCGAAAACTTTGACTTTAAGCTAGAAGTGGGAGTTGTTGGGAATGCTCATGGGGTCTCAGGCCATTGCCTTAATCTGCACACCTCCAAAGTGGAGGAATATTCTCCAAGCAGCAACTTAAATGATCTGTTCATCCAGAGGTGCCCTTTTGACGCACTTCCATGGATTTCAAACCCCTGCATGTTAACTTTAATGCAAGGAAGCCTGCAGGACCATGCTGGAGGTTTATTGTACGTGGAGTCACGTCAGGGCAGCTGCCTGCATGTGATCTGAGTAAGAATGCACTTTGTTTCCAATTACAGACAATGAGCAATTAATGCCCTCAAACGCAATGAAAAGGAGGGGCTATTTGCAAAACCCCTGCCTTTGTCTCTCCCTATTACCCATAAATCACTTTTTGAAAAATTGAGGAACAACTCAAAAATTGCCCAGAAGCTGGAGGAGATTAATAATAATGGGTCTGTGTGCACTTCAGCAGCCCTCTTGTTTTCATGGCAGCAAACAGGAATTCTCCAAGCCCGGTCCATTTCCACCAGCAGTGTCCTGCCATGTGTCACTGGGGCTGCAGCAACTAATCCAGTCTTTTAGAGGAGTGTATAAAAACCTAAACCTTTTTAGTTCCCTTCCTAATTGGATTTATGTAATTTTAGTTTCAGTGGGAGAGGTTTTGAAAGGGACAAATAGCAGGCAAGCACCCTTTTTTTAAAATATTTTTAATTGCCTCCAGTATGTTGTTACTTCCAGAGGTAAAACCCAAGCTTAAAGTCTTACTGTGCCAGGAACGTTGAAAAGCACAGTTAAAGCAGTGGTGCTGCAGGAGCCTGGCCTGTCTATGGACATAAGGCAGACAAGGCTCTCAGGTACAGGTTAGGGTTTTTTTTTAGGTACAGCTGGAACAGTTTTGGGCACACAGACCCACACAGAAAAGGTTTCTGTGCCTGAAAATGGGATTCTTTTTTCCAGCAGTTATAGCTCATCTACTTAAGGTTTGTGGGCAGAGTTACCTTCTTGCTCTGGCAAACAGAAAGTAAGAGCAATGATAAGTTTTAAAACATTAGGAAATACTTAGCTGGACAATCCACATTTCTGCCCCACAGAATTTTGTTACGTGTTAGAGCACAGGACTTATAACTGTGTGTTTGACTATGGAGCCCCGTCCAGAAATCACCTCCCTGGTCTTTATTCCAGACGGGAATTTATCAGCCTGTGGCAGGGAATCCTGGGCCATTGGCTATTTGTTCTCATCACTAAACATCCCCATCTCCATGTGGATGTGTCTTGTCTCACCTCCAGCCGCTGCCTCTCACCCATCCCACTGACAAGGATTAGTGCAATGCCATCTTCAGCCTGGGAGACGAAAGTTAGAGCCGGCAAAAGCTTATCACAGAACATGTGTGCTGATTTTTGGGCAAGAAAATAGGTTTCTGCTGTCTTAATTTTACCTGCTTCCTTAATTTTCTTGCATGTTTCTTGTCATTTTTATTGAATGGCAGAAACTAAAGGTGGCTTCACAAACACCGGATCTGAACTTAGAGCTGATCTTGATCAAAAAAAGTATCAGTGCTTCAGAAGAAGGAACTATTTCTAATGGCTTTACAGCAGATTAATTTAGGATTTTTGCAGACTTCAAAGACAACTTGCTGACTCCACCAAGTAGGAGACTTGGAAGTGACTTTTCTGTGAGATGGCAGCTTGTGTTCAGGACAAAGGGATTCTTGGCATATGGAAACCTAGTATTGGATCCATCCCTAGTGATCTCAGAGCTGCAAAGAAATAAGCAGAAAGTACAAGTTCACAGGGTCTGTCCAAGTTGGTTGAGTTTTTTTCAAAGTGTCCTGTGGTTGGAAAATGCTGATGTGTCAAGTCTGAAATATCTTACAAGAAAAAAGTCAGTTTCAGTCAATTTTTCATCTGAAAAAAAAGCAAGGTAGCAGAGCTCAGAATTGTAAAACAGGTGGTTTTTTTTTTTTGCATTTTTTGGGTAAACATTATGGCTTTTCTGTCTAAAACAATATGGTGTTTAAAACATTTAATTCTCACTGTTCACAAAAATATTGGAAAACAGTTGTGTGATCAAATCCTAAGGAAACATTGCAGAAAAGAAACATTTCAGTTATTGTAAATGATTTTTAAACTTCCACAGCACACAAAATTGCCAAAGTGGGGATGGACCCTTCACTCACAGCAACCAATTGCCCTCCAGTTTGATGAGTGGGATCGAGGTGGGGTGGGCTTGAAAGGGCAGGTTCCTCTCTGTTGTACCTGGGGGACAGGTGAGCCTTGTTCCCAGCAGGACCTGACTGCATGTGCACAAAACTCAGCTTTTTTTTTTCAGTGGTTCTTTGCAGTCTCCTTTTTTCCATGTCTTGATCACCGTGAAAGGTGTGTTCTTGTTCCACTGATAACCTTGTAAATCAACAGCTCTTGATCTGGGCCTGAAAAAGTAAAGGTTAAGTAAAATGGTTGGAAGGGGGGAGTGTGTTTTGGGTTTTGTTTCCCTGCTTTTTTAATGCCAAATTTAGTTAGGACACTTAGTGGCTGTCTTAAGGGAAAATGGTTTGTTAAAGTATCTCAGAGACATTGTTTTTCTGTAATCAGTTACATGAGTTTAATAGCTAGAAATTGTTTCAACATTACATTTTTTAAATTTAAATAATAAAGCCATATGTTAGTGGGATAGCATCATGAGGAGATAATTCAGTGCAGGGAACTGTTACTTTATTTTGGAATTAGATTAAGCCATAAATAAACACTACTTTGTCTTTAAGTTAGAAAATCGTTCCCATCCAAACAGCCTCCACAGACATTTTCCACCTGTTAAAGGACGTGTAGTATTGGGAGTCTTTCATAACAGTGGAAACTGGCTCCAACTTTCAACGGGTTTGTAAAAAATAAACCAGCCTTGATTTATGAGTTGAACTATGACAGGGAACATGTAAGCAAATAAAAACAATGAACTGAGAAAAAAGCAAATATACTGTTGATTTGGCACCGCATGAATCATGCAGGCAAATCTGAGAGGAATAGCAGGAATGAGCTTCGGAGTGATGGATTGGGAAAGGGGATCTGATCCCTGGGTAATGAAATGTGAGGGGGTCTTGCCTTGTGCTGTTGACCCAGAGGTAGCCTGGAGGAAAGTGATTCCTTCTGACTATACAGTGTTAGTTAAAACAATCCCCTGGGCTCAAATATCAGCTATTAAAATAAATTCAGGAGACAGAGGAAGCAATGTTTATAAGTTGGAAGTTTGAGCTGCTTTTTAAACAATTGTGGACCTACAGATTCTGAACTGGAAACGTGATATGGCGGGAAGAGGGCAAGAGGAAATGACAAGAGGGTAAACTGGGGGTGAGGTGGTAAGGAGCATGGAATTGGGAGGGAAAGCAGGCTTTTTGAGGGTGGAGGGAAGAGGAATTCTCACAGGGCCAAGCAGAGAAACCCCCTACACATATTCGTGCTTCACCACCTCTGTTCGAGGTGCCATGGTTGTTTACGAAGATGCCACAGAAACTCAGACATCCCAAAGATAACAGGGGTTTGTGGCACATTGAGTGTGTTTGGATTTTCAACCATAATTATAAGAGTTGGTCACTATTTTTCAACTGAATGTTTTTCCTTCAGGAATGATTTGCATTGAAACCGAGGTCTTCCATGGAAAAATGGAGGTGGCTTAGTTCTGGGGAGAAAAAAAAGTTGAACAATTTATTTAATCAGTAATAAACCCAAGGATGTTAATCATCATAATAGAACCCTTTCAATTTAGTTGCTGCAGCAGTGATACCACCAGCAAAAGAAATCTTTAACAACAAAAGAAATTTTTTAGTTGACCACTGACCAATTTTGGGTTTGGAACAGGAGCATTTTTTATAATAGTGACATTTCCCTTAAGTAATCACTTGAGTTTCTGCATTACTCCAGAGCATTTTTGGAAAGCTGAAACTCTAATTTGGGTAGCAGCATGACCCAAACATTATGGCAAAGCACTTGAGATGGCTTTGCCTCTGCTCTCTAGCATTACTCTCTCTGATACTCAAACAAGATGCTTTTCCTGCTGTACCTATTTCTTTAGCCTGGAATTTGGTTAAAACGGAGGATTTGTTTCCTACTGAATGAATGGTGTTATGCAGAACTGCTCTTGTTTTGGTTTCTAACTACCGTAGTTATTTATAAATTCATTACATAAGTTATAAAAACAGAACGAGGAAATGCTATTGGTGAGTCTCTAGCAGGTGGATTTCATTGTTATTCAAAATAATACAGAGACCCTCAGTGCCACAGCTTTCTTTTTCTTCTCCTCTTGCTCCTGGAGGCGTCCCATGGCTTTTCCAAGTGACCTTTCACCATTTAAGTTTTTGCTCGTGTCTGATAATGACACACAAGCAAATCCCCATCTGTTCCCATGCACTTCCCTATTGGATCTTTTCTTATACTTGGTGTTTCCACAGAGCTGCTCCAGTAAGAGAGTCTCATGCTGAGACCGTTCTTCTGCAATTTATGAGCAGGATCCGTGCCTGGAATTTCCCGAAGTGCCGGGTGAAAGACAGGCTCAGAGACCCCTGTATACAATTCGGAAAAAAAAATGTGAAAGGCAATGAAATCTGAGCTCGGGCTTTCAGAGACAACTTGACAAGTCAATTGGCCTGTTAGGAGTTGACAACAGTGACCCTGATAGTAGAAATGATCCGTTTCCTCTGGTTTAATTTATCACCACCAGGATTCTGAGTAGCTGCTCAGTAGCACAATTTTCAGATACTGATATAGCATCAATCCCAAATGGAACATTTTGTGAAGGGAGAGTTTACTTGCAATCCTAAAAAAATTTAAAAAAAAAAAAAACTAAAAAAATCCCCCCAAAAAAAGTGCCCCAGGAATGTTTAACATGTTTATTGTTAAGAGTTGAATCTAATATATGTGAAGCCTCACATTTTAAAATTCCTTACCCAATATTAGGTACTGGTCCATGGTGTTGCTTGCTCTTCTTGGGCATTTCAGCGTTCTCAAATAATTTCATTCTAGAGGTGTAGAGAGCAGTGTTCTCAGTCATTCAGAATTAAAGGTGAACAAAAAAAGTCCTTACAACATATGTCTGGCAAAGGACAAGAACAGAAGAATTTGAATTTGCTTCAGTAGCATAGGCAGTCTACTTTTTTCCAGTTCAAAAACACAGACAGGAAAGATGTTTGGTTTGGGAGCCCATCCATGAAGCTCAGAAGTTTTGTGACAGTGTGTTCACCAGTGTCACCAGAAGTACTTTTGCAGTGATGCTGTGTTTCTCAAGATCCCAGAGACAACCATTGGGAGAGAGGAAAAAAAAGCAGGGGGGGGAACAAATTTATAGAAATATAGTTGAAATGTTTTCATTTTGTTGTTTTGGTTTTGGGTTGTTTTTTTTAATCTGAAGTTTGATAAACCACAGATACCAGTGAAAAATTTTAAATCCAGACTTTGGTCTTGCCTGGTACATCTCCTGCATCTATCCTGAGCTCAAGCTTGGTTTGGGTACCACTTTCTTCCCGTCACTAATCCAAAAAATATTTCACAGGTGAAAAACCGAGCCCCAAGGACATCAGGGGGGCAGAGATGATTTAGAGCTTTGTGCTCTGAAATTGGGAGCCTGTGCTCCCTGTCCAGGCAGGGAGTGCAGCTCTCCTGGAAGTGCTCTGGATCCCCCCAGCCCATCTCACTCCTCTGGCTCTAATGGAAGCCTGAGCCCTTTAATAGAGCCATTGAAATTCGATGTTTTGAGTTAGGTGAATTCCCCCCCTGGAGCAGCGCGTCCAGATTTATACAGGAAGTCTGTGGCAGAGGCAAGAATTGAACCCAGCTTTTCTGTGACTATCTTTTTATTCCCAAGCTTCCAGTTAAACTGTAATCCATCTTGAACCACTTACTGGAAATAGTTCCCTAAAAATAAATTGAAAGTCTAAGTGATCAGGAAGTTTACCTAAACTTCAGAGGCAGGTTAATATGAGAGTACTTTGGACTGACTCTGTGGAATGGCTCTTCTTGGGGTGGTGCTCTCTGTTCCTCCATAGAATTGCCTCGTTAGTCTGCTCCTGGAGATCCGTTGTTCCTGCCCAGTGCATCCTTCCAAATCTCCTGAAAAACAGGCATCAGTGAGATCTGGGCAACTGGTTGAAAAATGAAAGTAGAGAGTCTCAGATGGGAAAGGGACACTTTGCATAAAGCACTGGAAATCACCTTATCCAAACATATTGCAAACTTGGATTTAGTTATCCAGGAGCTGTAAGGAGGGACATTCCCAGCTCCCACCAGCCAGCAGGAGAGTGATGTTTCTCACCAAGCCCTCATGACAGGAGGGAGGTTTGCAGCCTGTCCTTGTCTTCCTCTGGAAGGGTTGAGTGGGGCCAGTTTCCAAGGCAACATTTTATACCTAAGGCATTATCCATAAGCAGCTTTGGAGCAGTTTTGCTGGGAGAAATCAGCCCATATCAAAGGTCTGACAAACTCGAGAAGTAATTTGGCCTCTTACATTTGAGTTGAATTACTCCTGAGCATAAATATGTGTGCTACCAGCAGAGCCTGTTAAATAAGGTGACAGGACAAAAGTTAACTGACATAATTAAACTGCTACAACTTTGACAATTTAGGATTTTAAAAAAAAACAAACCTTAGCTTGGCGTAGTCTTGGAGCAGATGCAGGGAGGAGGGCATGAGCAGCAGAACAACCTGCTCTGATGTGGAAGGGACTGGGGTTGCAAACATGCAGCTTAGGTGGCATTATTATAATGCTTTTATATGTATCTATTGCATTTATATATAAATATGTGCTTCTGTGCACATGTGTGGGTGAAATATATTAAGATTATTGAATGTGGAAATACATGAGAGAGTTTAAATTCTAGTGGAGTAACTAATTTAATTGCATTTTGTGGTTTCTGTCTGAAATAGCACATTTCAGCTGTAGAATGGGGCAAAGGGGCGCTTTTGCTTTATCCAGAGGCAGAGCTGCCCTTTTGAAAATTAAAATCCTTAAACCAGCTCCAGCCAGTCTGAGTAAAGTCAGCCATTGCCTAAAACTGGTCGGAAAACAACCAAAGGGATTTTTTCACTCTAATGTGTGTACAATCTCCATGGGAACGTTTACATTAGACAAGTGCCTGCCAGCTTTATGAGGACAGCTAAATCCCACTGGGGACCTTGGATACCCCTGAGCCTATAGGCTGAGATAAGTTCTCACCAAATCATGGTGTAGAGCCTGTTTCTTAAG
Organism: Pardalotus punctatus; assembly: GCA_013400915.1. Taxonomy (NCBI): domain Eukaryota; kingdom Metazoa; phylum Chordata; class Aves; order Passeriformes; family Pardalotidae; genus Pardalotus; species Pardalotus punctatus. Next base: position 102,459 of record VZTX01020263.1, on the reverse strand, counting down.
TATGGGGAGCAAAGCAGGCTTGTTTTCAGGGATGCTACATCTTGGCATCCCAGGGAAATCTCGGTGCAGGAGGGTGGATGTTTTTGCAGTTTAAACACTGCACAACAAACCCCATCCTGACAAAATACAAACCCCACTGAAGGTAGTGTGAAACCTGCCTCAGCTGGAAACATCTAAATTTGGCCCAAAAAAAGCCATTCCCTGTGTTTCCTCTCCAGAGACAACATCCTGTTTCTCATCTTGGGCTTCCTTTGGAGATCTAGGTATCTGTGTGTCTGAGCACACAGGTATATTCACAAAAAAGCTTTTTTATACAAGAAAACACCCCCAGCACTTACTAACCCCTGTGCTGAGGGCAGCTCTCCTGTAGGGTTTAAACCTGCCCGTGATAAATGTGCTGTTATTCTGGCTGCAGGTTTTTATTTCTGGGGATATCAATTGGATTCTTATTACGAAAGCAGAAAATTGGAGTTACATCTGGCGGCTGACGCATGTGACAGTATCACTGCGAGGAATTCCAGTTTCCTGAAGCTTTTCAATTAACTCGGAGCACTTTTCCTCAGGTGCTGCACGCTCGGGTTTTCAGCATGCGCCTGCTTCCAAGTTGTAAATCAAGGAGTGGGTTATTGTACTTTGCTAGGAGCTCTTGTGCCAGTAAAATGAAACAGCAAATAATAAACCCCAAGGAGATTTATATAGCCCAAGTTGATGAAACAATTACTTTCTCATTCCTAGGCTCGCTCAGAAAGGTGAGTTAAAAATAACTGAAAATTTACAAGAGCCTAAAACCGAATCTGAAAAGTACAACCTCAGCAACTTATTGGGCTCAGCCTAGTGAGCACCAGATTTACCGTTTGCAATTTCTTCAACTTGTTCGGTCATTTTTATTATTTTTATTTTTTTTTCAACTGCCCCCTCCCCAAGCTGATGACAAGCCTTGGCAAAAACATCTGTGCAAATAAAGCAGGGGAAAGAGTGGAGGTACCCAGCCAAGAGCTCCCCGTGTCTGCTATGGCAAAAATGTTTGATAAAAGCATCCTTTCCCCTGAAGCCTCTGGGGTTGCATCTCATGTGGCAGATGAAGATCTTGCTTGAGCCATGGGTGCCAGGAGCCTCAGCTGGGCTCCCCAGGCTCCTCAGAACAGGGCTGAGAAACCTCCACTGTGCCTTTGGAGGTGAGGGAGGAGCCTAAACCTGGGCAGGACGGTAACACCTGCCCTGGGGCTGCAATCTCTGCACCCAGCACTGTTAATGCCTTGTTCATGGTGACTCTTTTCACACTCAATGCCTGTGCAGTGGTGGCAGGAGGGACAAAACCTGGTTTTGCAGAGCTGTCACCAGCTGAGCCTGACCCATGGAACGTTTGTGGCGATAAGGACCCTCTGTGGAGGGGGTGTGTGAGGGTTTTTGAGGCAGAAGCCTGAGCCCAGCAGATGCCAGGGCACCAGCACAACACAATCGGCAGGTCTGGGACCAGGGCAGGGCACAGAGAGACCAGCAGGGATTTGGGAGCGATGGGAGGATTTAACTGCAGTGTTCCAAAGCACAGGCACTGTTTTTATCCCAACCTGATCCATCAGCTCGATAAGTGCTCCGCTGACAGCGTTGGGATTAAGGTGACAGCACTTTCCAGTCAAGGCACAAGGGGGAGGTCCCACGTTCAGCTGGAGCACTTGGGCTAAGAGGAACAGGTCAGTGGCCATTTCTCTCTACCCTGGTGATGGCAAATCACTGAAATATTGCATTGCCCCTGCTTTTTGCTCTGCTGGTGCTAGTGAATACACATGGAAGTATCTCCTCTTGCACAGCTGAGGTGCCATCTTGTCCTGGGTGTCCTCTTCCTCTGTTTGAGCTTCCACGAGTCAGTCCTCTTTGTGAGTCTTTCCTGACTTGCTTTCACGTCAAGGATGTGCCAGGTCCCCGGACGCCCAGGGACAAACACAGGCTGCTGTCTCTGTGTGACCCCCAGCTCTGACCACAGGGGTTCAGACCCCTTGGGAACCACCTCACTCCCTGCTTCTTATTGCAACCTCCTGAGGAAATGGTGACGTGCTCCAAAGCCCTGCTTTGGGGAACAGTTTGGGGTTTACAGCCTTTAAAAAATGTTTTTCTCCTACTCTTCCTTTTTTCCTGGAATATGGGCAGGCAAATAAGGTGTTCCAGATTGGAGAAGTGAATCCTTTCCCTTCAGCTCTGCATCACACCATGTCCCATGTGGTATCTCTATCCCTGCAGGACCACGGTAGCCAGCTGGGACACTGGCACCTCGCTGTCAAAGGCTACTCATTTTCGTGTACAATTTTTGTAGAGTTTGTTCCAAAGACAAGGTGGAATGAAGGTATTTGTTTGGTTTCCAGAGATGTTTTTGTCATAAATCAGGAAAAACACAAGCCGTGTAAATGGCCTGTTAGATGGGGGTAGGAGATTTTGTTTTCCTTTCAATGGAAAGTTCTTTTCCTCAAAAAGCAAAGTCTCTACAAATATGTTTGGGTTTTTAAAAATACTCTTTTTTTTTTTTTTTAAATGAAGAAAAGCATCAACACGTTGCTTTCAGCTGGCCCTGTGACATCCTTGTGACTCTCCCCAGTGAAATTCAGCTCTCCCCAGCCAGAGGCCATTCCCCAGCTACCATCTGACTGCATCTACCAGGGCCCCAAATCCTCTAATTAAAAATGGTGGCTAAAATAATGATACACATTTTACCAGACCAGTTTCCTCTCTGAAGGTTGGCATGTGATTCTTATTTTCTACATTATATAAGTCTAAGGGTGGGATTTTTCAAAACCACTTGGTTCTGGCCTAATTCTTCTCCTATTGAAGTCAGTGGGACTCTCTTACCCCTGGACTGTAATCGGAGCTGTTAAGCCAGCACTGAGCACTTACGAAAACCACATCCTAACTATGCTCCCAGACCTCACCCAGTTTTCTGCTTTCATGGCATGAAATTTGTTTTCATCCTATTAGATGTGCTGGAATGCTGATGTCCAAGGGAAGCTCCCAGGGATTGAGCTGAATATTAATTCTGGCCGGGCTTGGCTTTGTGGGTTACGGCTGAAGAGTTTCCGTGAGCATGGCGGGGCCTCTCATCACACAAACAACATCAGCGGGGTCAGGACAAGTCAGAGCTGGGCATACCTTGCTCATCCGAGGGCCTCGGGGTTCAGCGAAGGCACAGGAAGCGCCTTGGCCTCCAGGCAGGCACAGATGACTCCAGCAGCCATCCCAGTACCTGTGTGCTCACGCTGGTGGAGGCAAGTCTGCTGGGAGTGGGATTGAGGCCATAACAGCAGTGCGTGCTGCCACTCTCATGGCAATCAGTGTCCCAAATCTGCCTTCTTGCGTGGATGATCTTGGCTGTCAGTCCCTGGAGCTATCCCTGGAGCTGTGTCAGCTGGGAGCAGATCCTGCCTTCTGAGAACACCGTTGGGAACCAGCTTGTGCAGGCGTTTTTCAAGTAATTGCACTTTCCACACAAAACCGTTTGGGTAGAAGATATCTGCTCATTCTTCAGAGAGAAGGGCCAGATTGCTGCTCCCTGGGAGCTTGGTCAATTCTTTTCATTTTGGTACTTTTGGGGTTTTTTTCATTTTTTAATATTTTTTTGTTCTTGTAATTTATTTGTTGTGTCATTAGCAGTTGTTGTAAAAGTTCTGCTTTGCTTCTCAGATTCTTGGTAGAAAGTTGACCTCTTCTTTTATGAAAAAGAAACAAAAACCAATTCAACCAAACAACAACAGTTCCCTAATTTTACCTCTTAATGTCACTGTAACACATTGCCCGTCAGGCATGCTGGCAGAATCCTGTCTTTTGTGCTTGAGTTAATTTGGAAGCAATGACAGAGAGGGAAAGGTGGCTGTGCCACGTGATCTGCTCATGCTCAGCAGCAGATAGGATGTGATGGATCCCATCCCAGTGACTTCTGCCATCTTGGGACTTGGCTGGGAACCTGGTGGAGTGTAAAATGATTCCACCAGTAAATACTCAGCACAGGGAAAAGCTTCCACCCCAGTCTCCATATCCCAGAGATAAAAACAACTGGAGAGGGCTCCAAACCCTTTCCCTGTAGCCAAGAAAGTAATTTTGTGTTCCCTGCACAAGCTGGACTGAACTCGGCCCACGGATGATTGCTGCTGTCGATCCAAATCTCCCAAAAGGCTGGTGTATTTCCCTGCTAATAAATGTCCCACAAATGTTTTGAATTTCTGCACTCATTAGGGCTTAGGGAGGCTATTTGTCAGGACCAAAGACGTCTTCCACAATAAACCAGCAGCTGTCTGCAAAGGGTGAGGAGACGTTTGTTGCCGTGAGCTGAGTCTCCTGTCAGCAACCAGGCCCCTGACCAGCTCTAGTAAATGTTTTATTGATTTAATATTAAATTAACTGCCTGGGCATAAGGAGTGCATTATTTTTAATGGCATTCTGATATTAGGGACTGCAGTTTGCTAGAATGCACCTGTAAAATTAGTATCCCCCAGTATTCTGCAGGAGCCATAAAACGTAATGCTCACGGTGCTCCGGAGCTCGACATGGATAGGGTTACACAGGACCCACTTCCACCGTGATGGCTGCACCGGGTCCTGCTGCCACAGGAGGAGGAGGTCAGTCAGCTCAGAAGGCTCATTGCAAATTCATCTCTTCTTTGCTCTGAAATGGGGTAAGTGGAGCCTGTGAAGCCCGAGTCCTAATCCCAGAGCATCCTGTCTGACAGGGCATGGTAACTCCTGGGAATGGTAGGGCACCCTCTGTAGGGGGGCAGTGCTGGAGCAAATTATCTTCCTCAAATTTTTTTTTCTTCTGTAAATGGAGAAAACAAATTGCAATTAAAATGTGTCACTCATTCAGACCCAAATGTTTGGAATTTGCCATTTTAGTGAAAGAAAGGTCATTTGGAAACAAACAGATTTTGAAATTTAAATAGACAAGCACATAAGAATGAAAATATTTGAATATTTGCTGATTTCAGAATGTGTGTCACTTTTTTTTCTTTTTTAGAACTGGACTGTGAATTTAATACAGGGAAAATTTCAGCCCAAACAAAAAATAGTTAAAATACAAACTAAAGTCCAAATAAAACCCTCCACAGCGACCTTTTTCTTGTCCTTAAAGTGTGTACCTGGTAAATGCTGCCTTTGGGTTTATGAAGGTTGTAAAAATGCCACATTTGAGCTGTTTATATTTTTTAACTCTCCCAGAAATGGTTAATTACAGAGTCATATCTTCTTAAATGGCCTTCAGCTGGGGATTCTGAGAAACCCTGGGATTTCTGGGAAGTTCCTTTCACGTGGATGTCACAGTGATGAATCACAACTCCAAAACAATTATGGATCCAGGATACATCCACAGGCGCAAAACCGTCATCTTAGTGTGTCCGAGTTATAAAAACCAAAACTTTAAATTAGAAGTTGAAAATGTCAAGAGATGAGGTAGGATACCAAATTTTGTGTATTTTGTCATTGAAGTTACTTTTAAAAACTTGAGAGCTGAGGAGCTCCACATGTAGTTGAGTGACCAAGCTAATTCCAAGCAGCAGCCATGGGTAAAACAGCAATCCGAGTGGATTGGGATCAAAGTGGGCACTCAACAGCATCTGGTACAATGCGTTTTTCAACTGCTTCCAACAAGATCACTCTCTTTGTACATCTTATTTGGTGATCTCTCTTCTCCAATTGCTTTCTTGGACGTAGCAGTGAATGACATCCATGTTTTCATAGTCCTAAGGCAGATGGTGACAAGAAAAGTTTATTTTTTGTCATGATTTTCCAGGTGAAATCTAAGTTTCCTTCTGAAAAAAGCTGAAAATATCACTGAACTTACTTTTTCCACAGAGTTTTTGGGCACCAGAATTCAAATAGATCTGTACTGGGTGAAAAGAGCAAAGCCAGGACATCGAACTGAAATGTAATTTAGAACAGATCAATCAATCGTTGTCTTCAAATATTGTTGGTTCAACAGACATGGTTTGTGTAGGACCAAATAATGAATTTCTTAGGTGACAAAGTCTACCCAGGATCCGGCTCTGGAACTTGTGAGTGCACTGAGGTCATTGAGAAAACCACGGAGAGTTGATCTGTGTGAGAGCTTCTGTTGGCTTTAGTAGGTACCAGATCTTGGCAACCTCCTGGTTTTTATAGCATGGTGTTGATGTTGTTCTTCCGTTCTTTGCCCGCTTTCCCTCTTGGTGTTTGACACTCATTTGCCACCTTTTGTGTAACATTCCGAGGTGAGCACAAAAGGTGGGTCACTGTTGGGTGATCGCTTTTTGGTTGACAAATACAGAGCATTCTTTGCCCAGGCAACTTGGGCTGACAGAGTCAAACCATGCTTTTTTCAAAGGATGTGGTAGATTTACTTATTCCTGTTTCTGTGTTTGATTTACTACCACATGATTTCTTTAAATAAGAACTTAACATGGGGATTTCTGCCAAGCAACTTTAGGCAAGGCCCATATTCCACAAATCCCTAAATTTGAGGGTGGTGGGTGGGGGGAATAATCATATTTTTCAAGCAGATGTCTATTCTGCCTGTGGACTGGAGTTTGGGGTGGTTTGTCATTACTGCTGTTGCTTTAAAAACCTTGTAAAATGGTGTTTATTTTCCTCTGATAAGATAATTAACTTGAATTTTTTAGTTCTATGAAGTTGCTGATAACTGTAATGGCTGTTCATTCTCTAATTAATAACAGCATCAGAGGGAATAAAGGAGAAATCTTTAAATAGGCAGCATTTCAATCTTGAACTGGTTTCAGATTCAGACAGGATTTCTTGGAGCTCTCCCCTGCCCCCCTCCAATTTAAGGCCATGCAGCCCATGTTTGTTGGTATTTTTAAGTAGATAAAAGTATCTAAGAAAGTTCCTCCCTTTAACTACTGGATAGAAAATCCATATCCTGGTAGCTCAACTGTCCAGATCATGTTAAATTTCAGTGGAAGAAAATAAATGCGAAGAAGAAAACGCCAAAGCAAATGCAAGGAGGGAAGAAAAAGTGATGTAAGTTGGCCAAGAACTAAGTTACACTTCCTGGCCCAGGCTCTGCCGTGGTGTAAATCATCACCACACAGCTTCAGTGTAGCCATTCCACTTCACCAGAGTCTTCAGCTCTCCCTGTTGTCAACTTCCAGCAAAACTGGTAACAAAGTTACACCAGTCCTCAGGCAGTTTTTCTCTCTTCCAAATGCTGATCTTTGCCCACAAATGCTGCTTTTGTCCCAGTCCTCAGCATTAGGGTGGCTGTTGATACAAACCGAGGTCACACATTGCTGAAAGCTGGACTGGGGAGAAAGGCACACCTGGGCAGGTCTTGTCTCCATTTCTGAGCTGGGTGTCCACTCCCCTGTTTGAGAAGGATGTCTAGGTGACACCCAGCATGGAGAGCTTCAAGGCATTTTGGTGATCCTGCTCCACTGCCCACTGAACATCTTCAGCAGACTGCTGTTGTTGATTTTAACTATTCCAGATGAGGCTCTGGAGGTGTTTTGGGAAGGCACTCCTTGAAGCTTGTCCAGCTCCCTTGAGCTCGAGGTGCAGGCCAGCACACGCAGCCCCTCACCAGAGCCGGCTGGCAAGGCAACCGCTTATGGGTCAGCCTCAATGGTTCCTTTTGCTTCATTTTGCTCTTCTTGGCCGTTTTGGGTTTGGCTTCAGGTGTCAAAAGACCAATCAGCCATCTACCACCGAGCACCTCATGCTGCTGCTGGCCTTTCAAACATCTGAAGCATTCTGGCCAGTGGCACAAGGAATTGTGTTGACATCTTCTCTGAGAGACATCCAGAGTTGAGAGGGAAAAAAATGGCCAAGACAGCTTAGTGCTTTTGGCTTACTGTTTGAATATTTAAAGATGTTGCATCTGGAAAGTATTCCATTAATTTGTAGCTAGCACCCATATATCACATTCATGAGCTTCCAAGTAAACAGCTGTCACTGGAGCTGCCATGGAGGGAAGTTGGCACTGCTGGCTTGTGGTGAGCAGGGAGGGAACGCGCTGGTACAGCCTAATCCAAGGAGGAAACATTAACCCAGATGTGTAGAGGACAATGAATGAATTGTTCCGTAGAGCTCCTCAACTTCTCAGCTGTAGTAACACGAGACACAATGAAGGCCTCAGACTATTCTGTTCACGCACACACATGCACAGCACTGCGCACGTCATCGCAGCCAGAAAGATGGGGCTGTATCCCAGAGCTGTAGACCATAAAGCAGCCTCTGAGCTGTGTCTGAGGGACAGCTGCCATCCGTGCTGGAGGCAAAGCTGTCTCCAGGCTGCTCGGATCATGGAGCTGTTGTTTCATGTTCACACAGCGTGGAACACCAATGTCCATGGCATCCTCGAGGAAGACACCGTCTAGGCCAGGACCCGTCCCGGTGTCGGTGCAGCAGGGAGTGCATGGCGTGCTTGTCACAAAACTTCAGCTGCTGTGGGGCTGTTGGCAGTGCCAGGGCCTCAGCTGGAGTTGGGATTTCCTGTAGGAGCTGATGCAAGGAATTCCACCTGAAAGTGCCGAGGTGAGGACTCGGCCTTGGGCTTCCAATGCTGGCAGGAGGGGCGTTTCAGGAGTGTTGGAAAACCCCCTGGTAACTGCAGGGTCTCTGAGGTAGGTGTGTTGGGGCACCTGGGGAGTTCCCAGCTGAAACGGAGGGAATGCAGCAAGAAGGGTTTCCCATCCCCTTTCCAGAAGGGAGGACGTGAGGCCTAGGGAGATGAGATGAGCCCTCCAGAGAGGGGGCTGTGTCAGTCCCAGGGAAAACATGGATGACATGGGAAAACCCTTTCTCACTCCTGCCCAAGAGCTGTTCTGGCATCTACTCTGGATGCTCTGGCATGCTGCTGGGCTCAGGGTTTACCTTCTGTTTACTACCCAACCCAAAGTGGGTTTGAACTGGTGACCTAAAGGTGAAAGGCTCTGCATCTTATTAGAATTACTGTGAGCCGCTGAACAAGTCCCCCATGGCAGTTAAGATTTGATTATGGTTCTAGAAAATGTTCAGCTTTTACAATTAGTGTCAAAGCAGCGGTAAGCCCCTCTTTGATTCCTGGGTGTAGGCTCGTGCTTTTCTTAACCTCACACATATGCTGGCATATTTACAGTAAGTGCTCAGGGGTTTGTTTTTTTAATTATTATTTTTTTATTTTTGAATTAAAAATGAAAGTTCCCCAGGGAAATTATGCAATGGGAAATAGCTACTTCAATAAACTCGACTCACACATTTTATTGATTATGGTAAATTTAATTATTCCATTTAAACCTTGCTTACACACACACACAAAAAAGAAAACCTTATCCTTTTCTCCTATGTGTTTTTTCCTGTTTTTGTATCCTTCTCTACAGACCAAAACTGTGCTATATATTATTTTTAACTTTTTAGAGAAGAAATACTCAGGGCTAAGTTTCTTCCCTGTAATTATAAATTAAAAATTAGAAAACGTACCATAAATCTTATTCAAAACATCTTCAAATAGAACTACTAATTGTGAAACAGCAGTAATTATGGCTTTTAATGTAGCTCCTTTTCCTCTGCCATATGTTACGTGCACTGCTTTCACTAAGGGAGACAGTTATTCAAGTGCAAGGGATGTTAAAGAGCCCTGAAATAGCCACAAAGCATAGAGCAAAATCAGCACTTCTCTAGTCAGAACTTGATTAGGTGACACTGTTTGTTCTCTTGATACTCACATAGTCTCCAGAGGTTTTAGTCTTGTTTGGAGACCATTGCACTGAGGTTTTTAGAGGCTACTGCCAAAAGGCAGTGAAAGAACTGCTGGTCCCTGGGTCTGAAAACTTATTTCCCTTTTCCTTCTCTTTCAGGGATCTGCTGCTGCTTCTTCCAACCTGCTGAACTGTGTTCAGTCCAGGTAATCACCTTTTTTCTTCTTGAAGTTAACAACAGTCTCCTCTTCCTTGGGAAATGCATTTATTCATTACCTTGTGACTGTTCCACGAATGGGCAATGTTCCTGTGGATACAGGCATGTGAGACTGAGGTCAAAGCAATCCTCCATGGCTAGGAATTAGGATGTGGGAAGTGGAATTGTCCCTAGAGATGAAGAATCAGAAGTAATTCCCAAAGCCTGTGCTCCCTGTTGAATGAGGGGCCTGTTCAGAACCAGTGCATCACAGCAGTGAGACAACTCATGGTTGGTCTTCCTGACACTGCAAAATTGGCTGGGGAGGAGCTATTTGGGGTTCTGGAAGCTGAGCTGACCAGTTTTGAAAGGGGAAGGAGGGCCCAGTGTTTGTTCAAGGCTTTGTTGCTTCCAGATACATCTTTCATCCAAGTTTTTTCATAAGACTGTTAGACCAGGGCTTGTCTGAATGCCATGGCCAAATCCTCATCTGGTAAAATCTGAAAGCACCCCATTTATTTTAAGGGATCTGCACCCCCTCAGTCTGTGGGGGAGCCTGGAAGGAGCCGGTGAGAGTGCAGGGATGTTGAAGGTGGAGCGGCAGGGCTGGGATGTGGAGGGTTCTGGAGGCTGCAGGTGAGCAATGTCTCCTGTGCTCTCCTACAGCTTCTCCCCCGGTGGCACATTTGACTGCCACCATTGTAAGCACTGTGACCAACCTCGCACCTTCTGGATATCCCTGCTTGGCAAAACATGGACTGGGGAGACCTTGACGTCATTTACATCCTTGGGTTTCCTGCACTGCAGAGTAAATGATTCATTAATCATGTTTGTCCTGTGGCTTCAAGAAGAAAATGTAACTGGGATCCTCTGTATCCCGGTAGGTTTCAGATTTATTTGCTTTATTCAAGAAGTATAGCTGGAAATAAGTACTTGCATACTTCTAAATGACCTACACTTAAACATAACCACAATCTGATGTAAACTGGCAAGGCTCCCTTGAATTGAATGGATTCACTCCAGCTTGCACCAGCTGAGGATTAGGCCCTGAGATTCAAGCAAGCCCCATTGTGATGACCATGAAAAGAGCTTTGATTAAAGATGAGTTTGGAAGCAATCAAGCCAAATCATAACCCTGGCTGATTTCATTTGTTTTTCTGGCAAACCAGGGATTTCTGAGAATACGACCTTGTTGCAATATGTATTACACCAAATCCTTCAGCTGATGAGCCTGTTGCCACAGATGTCACTCTCTGTGCCATAACTCCCCAAAACATTTCCATTTCCTTCCCTGTAACTGTCACCACACTTGCTCTGGCCATCATGGCCAGGGAACCTAGCCATGTCTGATCCCAGACTCAGCTTTTGGCCTGGATGACACTCAGAATTATTTTGCAGATGGGCCAACCTAGGACACATGTTCCTGCTGGGATCAGCGCTCTGCTCCCTCCTCTCTGCCTCCTTAATAAGAGCAAGAGAGTTTGGACCAACAGCCAGCTCCTCAAATGGCAACAAAAGACTCCTTGTCATTGCCCAGGCTGGCTCCAAGTGCAGTAGAAAAGGGGATTTTTTTGGCAGAGCTGCAGATTGCAGTCACAACATACAGCTCATCACTGCTGCCAGCGATGCTCTCTGCTAAGTTTAAAAGTCACCTCCTTGCTCCGTTCCTCCCTTTCCACAGCTGTGGCCGGGGGCTCTGAGGATTGGCACACCGGGACACACCGGGAGAGAGATGTATGAGCAATACTCCAAGTGGAACCCTTGACAAGAAGGAATTTTGAAACCTGACTTAAGAGTTCAAGAATCACTCCAGAAGAAAAATTCCTCTTCCACCTTCCCTCCCAAAAAGTGAGCCTGAGTCAGTTGTCTCCATTCCTGCTTTCCGTGGTCTTGTATAAAACAATCTGCATGAAAACTTGAAGGTGAAAAAGCCAAAAGCTTCATGCTGTAAATTTTTAAATGGCACAATTGCAGTACTTTTGGCATTTTTGTTTTTCTTCTGGATGTTTTCCTCTCAAAGCAAAGTGAAGTCAAAAAAAGCAGTATTTTTTTGCTAAGTGATTCCCTTTTGGCATATTTCAAAGAAAGAGATGTGTATTCCTTACATTTAGCCTGTTAACCACATACATATATGGTTATTCTGAAGTTTTACCAACCACTTCTGTTTACTACTGCTTCAGACAAAGCAGGATCCAAGTGTCCCTTGGAATCCTTGCTATCCCAAAACACATAGACCTCAAGGTTGGAAGGAAGTTACAGTGTTACTTCTTCCCTGCCCTTTGTTATTATCATTATTATTAGTGGCAATAGCAAGTGCTGTCCAATGTGGTGCTGCATATCTGCAGCTCCCACGGGAGTCCCTGACTCCATAAAGGATACTTGCCTGGGATGTACAGCTGCTATGGTGAGTCCTGGCCACCTTCCAGCCTTTCTCCAAGTGCAGGAGGAAGAAGGGCATTGCCACAGAGGGAGAGTTTGGAGGTTAAGGAGCTCCTCACAGGCAGGGGGTCCCAGGGTGCTTAAGTGGAACATTTTCTGCAGTGCCTTAACCCTGGTTAGTGCTGACGATGCCCAGACAGAGTGTGCTGACCACCTGCTTTGTTGCACAGCAGCACTGTTGCATTTCCTCTCCTGCTCTTCACAGGAATCCCTTGAAAAAAATCTTCATTTTTCCATATCTTTTCTTACTCCTTTAGCCTGTTTAATTTGCTGATTCATTTCATACCCTGGAAGTTGCATTCAATTTTTAAGTTTCATTTGTTTCCTTGTTCCTATTGATTTTTGTTGTTATTGGTTAGCTCCAGAAGGAGCAGCCTGGATGCTTTATCTGCCCAAAGGCATAGGCATGTGGGTTTCTTATTTTGCCGCCCCTCCCCAGCATTTCATTACATTCCCCTGGAATTTTTCTGCACTGCAGAGCTGCTCCCAGGAGAAAAGGCTGAGAGTCCTGCATTAGTGGCTGACCTGAAGCAAAGCTGGTGAGGACAGCCTTGTACCCTCGGAGCCCTTACCCAGCCCCCTTGGCCACAGGGGTGTCGTGGCTGATTTTCCTGCTGGCCAGAAGCCCCGTCCATGTCACTGCAGACCCAGGCATGCCTGGGACAAGAGCAGCTGGTCATGCCTCATCTCTTACTGCTCTTTTCTCCTTCCAGACTTTACTACCTTTATCCTCTTAGCACCTCTGTAATTATCTCTCTGTAACAGACGAGAAACAGAAGAACGTGGAGGTTTTGCAATTTGAGCTGGGCCACGCAGGAGCTCTTTGGCAGTGGAAGAGGCCTCCTGAGGGGTGAGTAATGTCCTTTTGACAATCCCATTAGACTCCTGGTTGTATCCTCACACACCTAGAGACAAGCCCAAAGTCACTGAACCTGAGCCTTCTGGGGCTGCTGGCAGCCTTTCACTACTGCCCTCCGCAGTCCCCAGCATGATTCCCAGAGAACAGATCTGCAGACAAATTCCACTCTGATTCCCTTTGAAGGCTCAGGTCTTATTTATGCCAGCAGTGCAAACATTGTAGTTTTACGAATACGCAGAAAATTCACAACAGCTGCAGTTGTTGTGTGGTGTCCTGCAGAATAATTTTGCCCTCACAGCTGTATTTTAACCAGTGTGACTGGAAAAGGGAAATCAGGCTGTGCTTGGCTTTGAATGTATGTGTATGGCCAGCTCTACTGAGCAGTTAAACCAAGGAGAACTTCACCAGGAACCTGACTATGGCTTTACACTCTGAGTCAGCAGCAGGAGTTGAGTGGAGGCAGCCGGGGCAGCTTCAGGGCTGCTCATGCTGAGCTGAGCAGGGACTGTAAAACAGAGCAGTGAGAGCAGGTCTGCTGAACATCCTTCCTGCTGAGTGAGTCAGCAGCAGGTTAATTAGGCAGAGCTGGGCAGGGAGCAGCAGTTATGACAGAAGAGGCTTTAGCTGATAGGATCATTTTCAGCACAGTAATATTAATTAGCAATTGCGATAGGGAACATGAGGCAGGTGGAGCACTTTCTGTCAAGGTATTTTTGTAAGGAATTAGCCTGTATAAACAGCCATTGTAAATACATTGTCCTTGTCAGGTGTAATAACTGTCTGGGCACATGGCATCCCTGCTCACAATAGAAAGATAATCAAAGACACAATTCCACACTCCGGTGCTTCTCCCGGCTGCTAATTGTGTCACCGGAGAGATCCAAACAATTATAGTAGGAAAACACTGGGGGACTGTTAACAGTAATTTCCAAAATGTGGACAATAAATAGATTGTGAGAATGCTGTGAGCATTGAGCCAGCCTTGGAAAAAGCTAGAGGAAAAACTGTATTTCTGACGCAAACATGGAAATTTGAAATGCGAGTGAGGTGCCTAAACATCTTGGAGGAACTTAGACCTTGAGCTTTCTGAAGCCAAATCCCACCCTAGCCTAGAAATAATTTCATATTTCACAGCCTTCACATTTTCCTCAGATGAATGTTGTTCTTAGAAGCTTGTACAAGGAGGGCTGAATCCTGAAGACATTACTTAAAGGAAATTTCTATTCATGTCCCTGAATATTCACTGCTGATAATCCTGGTAATAATTCTCATGAAAAACTGTGTTACATTGCATGTTGTAATTTATGATGTACAGCAAATATAATGTATTGTATAACTCAGTATTACAGGTCTGCATTACATACCTGGAATAATATGCTTTGGTAATTAAACCAATTAAAGTGCAGTTATGAGCTCATTAAACCCAAGAAATATGAGATGTCAATCAATTCTGTGTTTATCAAGGTAGAATCTTATCAAAGTCAAATGATTCAGGCCTTCAAACCAAGTGTTCATTTATGTCTCCATTTAACACACCCGGAGAACGTGATCCAGAAAATGCCTGTATAGACAGATGTGACCTGCATGCACAGTCCCACTGCAGAGGGAACTGCTGCTGGATATTTTTACCTCTTTGGTTCCCATGATTCATCCCACTGGGATATTCTGTTGCAATCATAATGTTTTAAATATTTAACACCATCACATGATTCTTTACAGATCTGATATAAGCTCCCAGTCAGGTGTGTAAGTTTTGCACATTGCCTCTCAGAGAATGCCAGAATTACTTAGGCCGAGTTATCCTGCAATGCTCAGATGCCTTTTCCGAGGTGCTGCAGTTCCCAAACTGGTCCCTGCAGTGTTGGAAGGTCCAGCTCTCCCTCTCAGCTCAGAAGTGATCCTGAATTAGTTGTTTTGAAGTCACCTGGGACTGGTGCCTGCCTGCCCAGAGCAGAACAGTATACTCTGGAATAAATATATTTGGGGCAGAAATCTTCTTCCCACTCAAGTTCTCCCATGGCTTTTATGGTGGGGACAACGTTTTGGGCAAAACCTCACTGCCATCCCAGTCAGTTGCTGGGAGTTTGCTGGAGCTGACTGATGGTAATTCTGGGCTTTTGCTGTGTGTTGAGAAGAGAAATTTGGTACAGTTGTGCTGGTGATCACAGAGGCTGCAGAAGGAAGAATTCAAATCATACAGAGAGGCAGCAGAGAAACGGCAGTGACAGGGGATTAATTGAGCTGGGTCCTGAGAGTGTCAGAGATATTTCAGGCAGTGGAGGGCAAGGACTGCCCTCATGTTGTGTTTGAGCATCTGCTATGAGCATGTAAATGCTCATCAGGCCTTTGTCTTGACTGTCATCTCTAAGGGGACTCTAACATAAGCAGTAATAACACTGATGATGATGATGATGATGCTAATGAGAGTCTGATGATAGTGACTTTTTCATATGGTTCAGAAAAGTCCCACACCTCAGGTTCAGCTCATCCCGAGCAGAGGAGCTGTTTCTGTTTGTACTGATTTCTGGTGGGAGGAGAGTATTCATGCCCAGAGATCAAGTCCACAGGGAGAAAAGAGAATTATGGAATGACTTTTCTATTGTGAGTAACCAAGATTACGATCAGAAAAAGGAGGAGGGAGAGAAGAAAATGTGGATGATTTTGTTATTACCAAAATGAAAGAATTTGGATATAATCATAGCAGTTAGGGAAATGTGTTTTTAAAGACCTTGAGAGAGGTCATAATGAGAGTTTACTTTGTAGATCTAATCATAGTTTACAAGACCATATGCCAGTTCCCAGTGGTGTCCATAGTGAACAGCAGGACATCAGTAATTTTCCAGATGTGGCTTCCCCCCCTAGAAGGAGAACAAAACCAGTGAGAAGAACTGGAGTGACCCAGCACTGGGGGAGCCTCTGAACTCCTTTTGACTGGGATGCCCTCATGAATAGTTTGGTTGTTGCCTGGTAACACTGGCATAAATTCTTCTCCAGTGTGACTGAGCCCACAAGAGAAAAGGAGAAGCTCAGAGAGGGATCATAGGTTCTAATTTTATGGAAATGTCCTCATAAAACACAGCTGAAGCATGCATACCATAACATCTGTCCCAGACACCTGATGAGCATTTGGAGCCACATCAGTAGTGGGGGAGAGGGGAGGGATGTTTGGTGCCAGCAGGGCATTACTACCTTGTGAAACGTGCCAGTGCAGAGAAGATCACGATCTCAGCTTCTGCCCTATGCTTTCTCTCAATTCAGGAAAAATGTGCTTGTTTGGCCCGCTTTGGTCAGATCCCTCCATCACCCACCCTTGGAGCTTGGCATTGCCTCAGTCTCGCTGCAGCACAAGCACTTTCCAGCTCAGGGCACACAGCACTGGGAATTTGCAAGGAGCTGTGGAATCACCGGGTCTTCTCCTAGTTTTGCTGAGGGAGGGCAGTGGTTGAGGGTGCAACCTTTTGGAGGAGTGGACTTGGAAGAGATACCCCAGTGAAGAAGAAATTATGTTCCCCAGGAAAGGAATGTGGAATCATTTGATGTCTTCTGGAGGTCGTTCTTGCAGCCTGGCACCATTGCTCCAGGGTGCTTTTTACCTCTGTCTTGTGTGCTTTGTCCCTGTTTTGTGGTTGACATCAGCTCAGGGAAAGGAACTGTCACAGTCTGGTGATGAGACAGCAGTTCCTGGTGTCACCCTGATGTTACTGATTCACAGCTCTCTCTGGAGGGGCAGGGAGCAGTCTGAGATCCACCACAAGCAGCCAAGTGCCTGCACAGCACCTTCAGGTAGACTCGAGCTCAGGACTGGGCTTTGCTTGCACCTCTGGTTGCAGTCAAGGTATTGTCATTTCCACAGAAGACACGGGGATTGTGACAGTCACATCTTTCCGTGGGAGCAAGGAGTGGAGGTTCCTAATGAGCTGAAGAGGGAAGGAGGAAGCTTCAGTCAGTGACTGTTCCTCTCAGGGCAGTGGCACATGGGGAGCTGCTGGGCCGAGGGAGCTCTGCCTGCCCCGGAGCTGCCGAGCCGAGCAGGAGAGCGGCTCCAGCCAGGGCTGTGCCAAGGAGCAACGTGCTGCTCTCCGTGTTACCGAGCATCGGGCCAGGGGCTTGGAGACGGAAAGGAAAAAGCCCTCATGGGAGATGGCCTATTTTTAATGAGCCCAAACCTCTTCCACAAATTAAGTGAAATATTTTAAAAGGAAACAATATTACTTCGGTTTTATTTGTTTCAGCTACTTAGTTACAGCTCCACGTGGACACAATTAATGGAGGAAATAGAGTATTTTATAAGCCCAGGACTCTGAGATAGATATTTTGTGACCATGTGAAATTCTTTGCCCTAATCACCACACATTCCTTGGGAGAAGGTTGTATATTGCTGAAGATTATTAACCTTGGTTCCAAAAATGTGTCTAGTCATTGAAAGGCAAAGGTCAGCAATTGTCCTGGCATTCCTCAGTGACAAAGTTTGCCCTCCCCTTTCCCGCTAAAGTCCCTGCTGTCCATCTCTGGCTCAGGTCTGTCCTAATAAAGTATTCCTTGGCAAGGAAGAGAGAAATTACCTTTCCACTGGAGCAAGTTTTATTTCCCAGATCCCATTCAGACTCTCTGTGATGTAAATCTCTTGGACCTTCAGCACCTTATTTCTTCCTGACTTGGAAGGTTTTTTTAGTAGAATATGATTTCCCCTTTATTTGCTTATTTACAGGATGATTTTTCATGGCAATGAATCATCTTGTTTTAGTGGTATCTAACACCAACCTCTCTGATCTTTGCTGATCAGAGAATAAAAACAGATTGAGGTAAAACCTAGGGATGAACGTTGTTTAGATGAAGAATTTCATTTGCACCCTGTCCTGCTTTCTTGATGATGGGCAACAACAAAGCCACCCTTAGAATAAGAAAATTAATGTTTTTTCAGTCTTCTGGAACTGCCTCAAATATCAGAGATGAGACCCACAAAATACCAGGACTGGGAGTTCTGGCAGGAGCAAGCAGGACAGCGGGGTGTGATTTCTGGCTGGAGAGAGCTGATGGGTTGCTCAGGTGCTGCAGGTCTATGGGCCTCGTTAATCAGCCATCCCTTTCTCCCAGGGAGACCTAAATATTCTCCCTTTCAGCTCCCAGAGCAGTGCTGGGCCGACGACATTGCAACAGCCTCCTGCAAGAGGAGGTGAACAGCACCTCACGATGCAGTGATGTGTGCAAATGTCCCGACAGCGAACACAGCAGAGGAGTGAATAAACAAACGCCCCTGTTCGCCTTCCCCTCCGCCCCGATGATGAATTTGGGTTACTGTACACGTCACTCCTCGGGCCGTGCAGGGCTGCTGGGAATCCATTAGTAGGGCAAGGGTGAGTGACTCCTGACTTCAGCGACCCTTAAAGTTAATCCAGCATTGTAGGGGCAGAATTAAATGTGATGAGCTCAGAAAGTGTGATAAAACCAGATTTAAGTGCACAGCTGGACAGCAACCTATAAAGGCAGAATTTAAAACCGTAATAAAAACTTTGTAATCTAATTACGACAGCAGAGTTAAAGGTGAGGTATTTGCAGCATGATTCACATGCACCATGGCTAACCTCTGACATCTTGAATATATTATGTGGTTTCTTCACTACAGGAGTAATTTTTGAGTTACTCTCTCACACTACATCGTTCCCTATGTTTTATTCTCAGGCACTGTCTCTGGAGGTTGCAGGGCAAAAGCATCTGCTTTCTGTATTTCTGGCTTTGAGGGGTCTCAGGGCTGCTCCCCCCACCATGCTCTGGGCACCCAGGCAGGGGTTGCAGCAGGTGCACAACACCTCCAAAATACTGCAGCTCCTGAGAGAGTCTGAGGAGAAATTGCAGCAAGAGTGGCCACATCTCGAGCTGGTTTTAGCCTAGGTAGACTTCATAGCAGCGGGAGGGAGGATGCAAAGGAAGTTAGAGCTTGGATGCAGGATACAGTCCCAAGCGCACGTAGTTGACATCCTGTCTTCATTGTAATTGGCACCTAATTAACGCCACCACTGATAGCAGCCGTCTCTCTGATTTCAGTGTTGGCTGGTCCAAACACCAGAGGGAGGGAAAAACCAGCCTGTGAACCCTGCCTGGCTCCCCTGCACTGCTGCCAACGGCAGGGCTTGCTTTGCCCGTCGGGTTCAGAGTGCTCTCACCAGGATGGACACGGCCAAGCGAGACAGCTACCTCAGATCCAAGTCTGGCATCTGCCAGCAGAGGGGTTCCCCCCTAAAGCAGAGCTTTTCCCTGGCTCTCATTAAGCATTGTTCAGCATCCCAACAGCACTTCATGTATGGGGAGGTGTAGTGGTGGGATTTAACCGAGTTTGCTCAAGTTGGTAACAGCTGGGTAGTTCTCATTGAAGGGCAGCTGGACAGATCTCACTTCCTTTAGCCAGCCTATGTCGACAGAAATTTCAAATTAGGCATCTACCCCATGTGATAGTTCTGTTTTTCTTTATTCTTCCCAAACAGCAATTCAAAAATGGAGCAAAAATGCCAGAAGAAAATCTTTCTATACGAAGTCTGCAAAGCTCTGTATTGGGGGGTTTTTGAGCTAAAATAACTTGGTGACATTTCTGAAATCAAGTTGCATTTAATTTCACTCTTTTTTAATTTAGCTGAAAAGCTTTCTTTTAAGACTGATTGATGCAAGCTATATGTCTATAGGATAATGCTTGCAGGAGGGGCGAAGGATAACTTTGTTTGTACATTCAGCATCCCAAAATAAACTACATCCTGCCTCAAGGCAGTGTGAACCCAGCTGATCAATCTCCACAAATGTTATTCTTAAGCTCGTGAAATATTTCCCATGTTTGTAAAACCAAACTGAAGCAGATCTGCTGCTTAGGTTTCCCCAATGAGCAATCCACTGATATTTTTCCTCAAGGAAGTTAATAATTTTTAAGATGCTGTGTTTCAGAACATGTCCTTCTTTTTCCCCTTTTATGAAGCTCAGAAGGGACCAGCAGAGCCCTCAAGGACACCCTGTGAAGGTGTGATGCATCATCAGGGTGATGCTCTGGCAAGGGAAGAGCAGGGTGTGAGAGCCATTGGCTAAATAGGGGATTGATATCAGCAGTGGGTGGGAAAGAGGTGTAGGGTGCTCTTGGAAAAGGATTGCTCAAAATTCCAAGCACACCTCCCCTTTGTGATAATGGGCCCGTCTCAGTATTGATATTTAAGTGACAGAGATCTGCTTTTTGCTGTAGAGAGAAAAAGATGTTATGTGCATGTATTGAGGTGCCATATACACTTCTGTTATTCCTGAGATAACTTCATCTCAAACTATCCTTCTATTCCTAGAGTTGTACAACAGCTACACTGGGAGAGAACCCTGCACAGGCCACAACAGCTTTTAAAACGTGATTGGGGACTACCAGAAAACACCACAAACACCTCAGAACACAGGAAGGAGCCCACCGGTTGCAGGAAGACATGGAGGATCAAAAGAGCAACGTCCCAGGTACAAAGAGGGTGAGATCCCATGGAGCCCAGGCCTGCAGCCACACACTGCCTGCTCCGGTGGGGTTAGAATAGAATAGAATAGAAATTCCATCCTGTATGGCAGCTCCCACATGCACCAGTGCCCTGTACAGGAAGAGAATAAGGGAGCATTTAACACTCTCAGTCTGCAAGACACAGACAGGAGGTGGTAAATACCTTGATAAGGAAACTGGAGTGAAAATACCAGCTTTAGGCAATCCAGATTTTATCAGGGAAGTATGCAGGAATGAGTAACTGCCTGACATGCAGATGTGCCTCTGCACAGTGCCAGCAGCCTGCCAGTCCCCACATCTGGCCTCAGGCGACACGCTCCCATTTCCAAACTCATGTGGTTTCGGGGGGATGTTGGGGAGGTATTTTTGCATGGGGTTCTCACTCAGGCAATGGCAGTGCCCAAAATGAATCTGCAGCTCCCTGCCTGGAAGAATCCCTAGATTTAGCACTGGAGACTTGTTTTTCTGCTGGAAGAAGCAGCTTGGCTTGTGAGCGAAGGCTGTTGGTCTGCTTAGCAATGACATGCATGTCACAGCATGGGAATCCATGTGTGCTGGTTGAAAACAAGATCCTGGAATCCAAGGGCTAGCAAAGTCATAAAGAAATTAATCCTGTGTATTGCTCAGTGAATGGATGGTGTCTTGTGAACCATTGCTGTCACTGTCACTGTGGCACCAAGACTTGTGCCCAGTCCCATAACAGTCTCTGCAATGTGAGTCACAAACTTGGTGGGAACAGTTGGAAACTGAAGTGCTGTGAACTGGCATAACACATACATTCACACTTGAGGAGATGTGGGGATGGTGGAGAAAGAGCCCCAGGTAAGTTGTAACAACACCAAGCCTGTCAGAGTTCAAGGGGTGTCTGGATGATGCTTGTAGTCCTATGGTTTAGTTTTAGGTTGGCCTGTGAGCAGGTAGGCAGTTGTACTCAATGAACTCTATGGGTTCTGCCCAAGGTGAATATTCCATGGTTTGATACAGACAGTTTGAGGAATTGTTGCTGCGTCTCTTACTGTAGCCCTGGACTCTGACACAAGGTAAAGGACCTGCCTTTAAAAAAAGCTGTTCTCCCTCAT
Source organism: Pardalotus punctatus (assembly GCA_013400915.1). Classification (NCBI taxonomy): domain Eukaryota; kingdom Metazoa; phylum Chordata; class Aves; order Passeriformes; family Pardalotidae; genus Pardalotus; species Pardalotus punctatus. The sequence continues at coordinate 80,742 of VZTX01020263.1, read as the reverse complement.
ACTCCACATCTCTAGGGAGCTCATGGCCTGGGCTGTCATCAACCAAGGTTGGGGAATGTCTGTTCACAGAGCCTGTCCCTGCTCTGGCAATGCTCTTCAGGTGTCTCACAGGCTTTTGGACCTTGCTGTTTGGTTTTGACATTGATTCTTCACCAGGTTTACATTAGAAGAGAAGGTACAACCAGCCCATTACTTGGTGGGAAGGAGAGAGCAGGAAGAGCTGGGCAGCTCAAAGGGATGTTCTGGAAACCTGAACAGGGAGAGAGGAGAGCCTTGCTGAAATGATAAGGGATTGGGGCAGCACTCATCGCTGTGCCACGCCAGAAGATTGGCTGCCAAAGGGGCACAGGCAGTCTCCTTCTTGGGGTGGTGCTTAGTGGGGCTAATGACAACCATAAGTAGGAAAAATATGGATGCTATTGGAGAGAGAGGCCCAGGAATGGATAAAGAATAAATTGGCTGTGCTGTGTACAGAGAGGGCCAAACAGATGTTGGGCCTGATCCAGAGCCCATTGAGTTAATGGAATGGCTCCCTTTGGTTTCATTGGATGCTGTCTCAGACCCATTCCAGCTTCACAGGAAGCAGTGGAGACCAAGAGCAATAACTTGTGGTGACTGGAGTGGTGTGAGTTGCAGAGGTGTGGGCTGGGGGGTTCATGCTGAAAACAGATGGGTCTGACAGACCCTTGGGGCTGGGTGACCCCTCTGCCTGCTCCCCCCACTAGCCCTGAGCAGCCTCATGTGGGTTTGGTCCTCTAGCCAACATTTTGGCATAATTCTGACCAGAACTGGCTTTTCTGCCTTCTGATTCACCCTCCTACTCAAGGAGGTTCCAGTGTGATCTTGTGGTGGCCCAGGATTTAGAAACCGGTGATTTGAGCCATCCACAGAGAAGGAAGAAAGGAGCTCTGCTAAGAGCTGTTGACCAGGGAGGAATTTTGTTGTGGACCAGCAAAAAAAAAATAATGTAAAGCAGGTGTTTCTGCAATTGTGAGACATTTGTAAAGCCAATGTGTCCAACAAGTCTCCCACTCACATTCTAGTCCACGTGACATGGCAAGGTCTGACATGGAGGACCGCAAATAGAAAACATCTCTCTGTACTAGTTGGCGTGCACCAGGGCCTCCCTCCCCTTCTGCTCTCTGCTTTTCTGTTTATTTAGGTGTGTGTCTTTGTTTCTGTTTTTACATTTAGCACAAATGGAGAGGAAGTGGGATTTCATACGGCTTAGGAGGCTGGAGCTCACCACGCCTCAGAGCATGGGCCTTTATTTGTCCTCACTCCGCAGGTGCAAGTGTTTGCAGCCCAGACCCTCGCTGGTATGAACTGCCCCAGGCTCCATGAGAGCTCCCTCCTCTGAGCTAGCCCCTTTGAGGAGGCTTGTGGTTCTCCAGAGGTGCAGACACAGGCCATGCTTAGGCCAAGCTGGTCTCATGTTTAGAGTGGGAACTGGAAGCTGAGCAGTATCCTTTTTCTCCAGGTGATGGTACCAGGAGGAATGGACCAACCATGGCACACAAAGATGCCTCAATGAACAGCAGATGCTGTTTTGGTCAGGGTTGTGAATTTACTGGAAATGTAATTTGGGGAATACTTGAATTTAGTTGAATTTAGGCCAACTTGGAGAGGGGCAAGGAAGAAAGTTTTAAGGGTAAGTTCAGGGCTCTTCTCGGCACTCCCTTTCCCTCTGCCATTGTTCATCTGTCCAAGCGTGTACACACTGACACCATGGCCAACCATGGCTTGTGCTGAGCTGCATTTTAGGTACTTAACAGCTTTAAATCATGACCCTGCAACACCCAATGTCCAAAATAGAATCTCTTGTTCTTATTGACAATAGTGGACTTCTAGCCCTGTTTAAAAAGAAACTGATACTCAGAGAAGCCGCTGAACTTTCTGAGTGAGGTAAGGTCAGTTTAGGGCTGGATGAATTGCCTGGCAGGAAGGTTGTGTGGAAGTTTGGCTATCCCACCGTAACACAGCTGAAGGAGAACGCCCCAGCCCTGACTTCCAGCCCTCTTTTTAACCATGCTGGCTTGTTTACATTTGGGTGGTAGATGGGTGGAGCCATTACTCCAGTTTTTTGGCTCGTATCAGTCCACTTGGATGTCAATGTAAACTGCTGCAATTATATCATAATCACGGCCTGCTATTGGAAATGATTAGTGTGTTCATTTTCCATAAATATTGGCTGGCTGGCTTCACCTGGCAGAGACTGGGAATTGTCATGGCAGAGATGAAAGCCCAGAGAATATGGGGATTCATAACTCCGTGAGAACTATGGTGTTTTCCTGTCTAACAAGACTATTGGATTTAGATGTGAGCAGGACCCTGGACTGGGATTCAGGGAGCAGTAGACAAAGTACAGCTATTTCAAAGCAAGTGCTGTTTTAGTCAAAAAGTGAATTTCTTATTAAAATAAGCCCCAAACTAATAGGGGAACTTTTAAATGTCAGGGGAAAGTTGAAAAATATCCAGGCTTTATAATTAAATAGCACTTCCCATTCCTGCATCTCCAGCATGACAGCCTGTGCTCTTCCACACCGACCAACTCTAGTGGGCAGAACCACATGTAAAGTGTAGCCATGTATGAACTTCAGGGCTATTTATTCTACAAACCAGCTCCAATTCCAAATAACACTGATGCCAACCAGGTTTTTTTTTCCCCAGGACTCAAGCATACAGCACACTTTCCGCTTTTGGAGCTCATCATTCCATAACTCCAGAAATTGCAATATAAACCTTGGCTACTACTCACACTTCAGCTTGAAAACACAGCAGTGATCTGGGATTTTAATTCGAGCAAATTTGAGAGTGGATTAGAAATAGGATCCAGATGCATCTCTAATAGTGAAAAGAAAAATTAGCAGAACATTGGAGCTGAAATGAACTCTGTCTCTCTTTCAGCTTTTTTCCTCCCTTTGCTTTATAAGAGGTATTACATAGACCTAAAGCACCATAATTATATTGTCATTTGTTCCTTTCCTTGGTAGAAGCTCTGCCCAGCAGAACACATCTCAGTTTCCATCCTGGGTATTTACCTACAGCACAGGGCTGGGGGCGGGGGACAGTTTCTTACTTGTTTTAAGAAATTAGGAATCAGAAGCATGCACAGCCTGTCTGGTAGAGTCTTCAGCGAGTGAGCTGCCAGGCTCTGCAGGTTATACATCATTAGCACACAGAGTGTCCAGGAGAGCCCAAAGCTTGTGCAGGTGTGCTGGCAGAGCTCGCACCACCTCCCTCCCTCCTCCTTCACTGCACTTCCAGCAAGCTGATACTTGAAACCCGATGTGGCAAAATCACAGAGAGCTCCTCTCGAGTTTGTCAGCTCCCAGCTCACCCAGCAGATGTGACTGTGAGAGGGCGCGTGGAGCCTGGAAGGGACTCGCTGGAAAAACAAAACCATCGAGTCAAAAGCTTAGTGTGTTTTTCCATGAGTGTATGAAAAAAAGTGTGAGTGTTTTTTTAAGCACATTCAGATATTAGAAGTTCAGTGAACACAGAGACAGCCTCTTTTTTTTTTCCCCTCTTTTTTCCCTGCCCCTGAACTTTCAGAATGACTATAGGGAATATATCCCAGGCTATTTCGAATGACCCATTCACATGGTGGGTTTATTTCAGCTTTTCCCAAAAGGGAGTGAGCTTCATTCAACCCCTGCTCTGGCATTAGCTGCTATTATTTGTGCATCCTACTCAGATAATCAATAAAGTGGATGGCATCTGAAAATAATTATACACACAGCTCTTCCCTGGCTTCCAAGACAAAGACAGAAGCTGGGAAAGGAGCCTTTGCATATTCAGCACTTGTTAAAGGAATGAAATATAGTGCTGAGTGTTATTGTTGTATCCCGAATCCTGGGCATTCAGCAGCAGTTTCTTTTGACATTGCATAGCACAGCACTCTGGCCACATGCACCTGAACACAAAGCTCATCAGCTTTCCCATCCTTCCTGACTTTGCCGGAAAAGTTGTGCTGTCTGCTCGTGTGGCACGTCAAAGGGCAAGAACTCCTGTTGGGAGGAAGGATCTAGCTGGGTCAGTGCCCTCTTTTCTTCAAGGGACACCACCACAGCTGCACTTTTACAGCCAAATGTCCTGGTCCAGGGCCAGCATGTGGTGACAAGTGGGTGGCCTGTGGAAGGTGTGGTGTCTCTCTGGAGCATGGGATGAGCTTCTCCAGCCAAAATCCATGTTCAGCCCCTCAGCTAAAATGGCAAGGTTCTGTCTCTGCATGGTCTGTGGCAAAGTCACCTTGAGACATCCATCAGGCTGTCACTGCCTACTGAAGAACCTGATTCAGGTTCTCCATCACCCAACAGAGTCCTCCCAGCCAGGAAAGTAGTGAGTCATGTTGTATTAGAAGATATTTAATGTCTATTTTAGGAGGTTTGCAGCCTCAGCATCCTTTCAGGCAGTGGCCAAGATGAACTGAACATTCCCACTGCAGCCTCCCTGAACAGCAGTGGCACCAGATGCTAATGTGGGGCCTCTGAGCTGAGCAGGTGGTAGGAAAAGGAGAGGCACAGATTTTGCTAGGGCAAGGTGTAATTGCAGGGTAAGACTGTGTCCTTTTCCTCCTGCAGCCCTGGAGAAGCTTTGTGCAGCACAGTCACTGTGGGGACTGCTAGATCCTGGCTATGGCCCTGCTCAGGTTTCATGGTCTGACCCAGTGTGGCTATTCCACCTGTTTCATTTATACCTTTCTCTCCTGAACTGTATAAGGAATGCCTTGGCTGTGCAGCCTGGAAAATCCTGTAATGCCTGCAAGAGCTGACCACTGGGGACATCCGGAGTCTGGCAGCTGCCTCCCTGGAAAGAGCTAAGGACATCAAGCAACCTGCTGCTCCCAGCGGGTTTCCCAGGGCTATTTCACATATCTGGACTGCAGCAATTACAGGAGAGCAATTCTTTTTGTCCATTACTCTGGGGTCTCTGCTATCTCCTAATCTAGGCAGCAAGCAGAAGTGTTTGCTGATGGCCTGCTCCATTGTCCATCCCCAGCTTTTCTCCGTGGTGGTACATTGTTTGTGGTGCTGTCTAAATCCTCCTGCCAGCCCCGACAATGCCTCGCACAACCCCGGCGTATTGGGAGCTTCCAGGCAAGGAGAAACCGATGCCGCTCAGCCCGGCTCCGTTTGTGGCAAAGTGTTTGCTCAGCGATTAACTCCTGCACGGACACACACAGCCACAAATCTCCAGGTTGTCTCACAGCCTTTCCATTCAATTAAGTCTGTTGACTTAGTCTCATTTTGAGCACTAACTGGATTTAGATAAGGCAGTGGAAAGCAAAACATCAATTGTGTGATTCCTGGCCCAGCCGGTATGTTGATCCGAAGGGAATGTTTGTGCGGGCGATAACGGAGGCAGTGCAGTGATTAGGACAAAGTCATTTGGTGCAAAGACTTCCACGGAGTAAAAATGCTCTGTGTTGAGTGCAAGCACTGGCCAGAGGAAGCAGAGGGAGCTCCCTGCTTCCACAAACTCCCTCTTTGCCTCACCTGATGCGTCGTGCTGTGAACGCACCGTGATGGAGAGGTCCTGGTCGGTCTGAAAGGGGAATCACAGTGGGCTCGGGGTGGGGAGGTCCCGTTGGGTGAATGGGCTGTGCTGGAGCCCAGTTCCCAGAACCATAACTGCTGCAAGGTTCTACAGGGATGTCATCATTTGGGATTCAGCCAGTTACTCTTTGTCAGAAACAGACCAAAGATATTCTGGGATAATTCCTCCCCACGAGCTGTAGAGCATGAGTTTACAGTCAGTTCCCTAGGGGCTTGGTTTGCCCAACAACCCTGGGAAGAGGAGATGCAGGTGACACCCCCTCAGCATCCACTCCTTAGGATACAGGATAAAAATCCTCTGTATACAGTAACTGCTGTCTCCCCATATAAGTAAGATGAAAGAAAGCTCTCCTGTTCGCAAGCGAACATTTTTGTGATGCGCTTCTGTGTCTGCTACTGCTTTTAGGCTGTGGTCAGAAAATATATCAGGGAGACATCCATTGTTGTATGTTTGTCAAAAGCATATTTCTATATCTGTTCCAGGTAACTGTTAGGCTAATGGGAAGCATAGGGCATTCCTAACATCCTGAAAATCTTCAGCAAGGATCATGGAAGAAGAGTGCAAAGACAGTGAAAATACATTACTTCCTATGTTAGGTATGCCATCAGAACATAGCAAATGTAGCACTGACTTTTTTTTTTTACTCGTACTAGAGGGGGTTTCTTCTGCTGATTCTCATTTGTGTCCTTCTGTGACATAAAATCTGTGACATAAAGAGATCGTTCTAGCTGGTTGCACTGTGAGAACATTGAAAGTGGACATTGTCAGTGGTTCACAAACAATGGGCTGCCTGCAGCCTTAGTGCATCTGTTCCTCTGAACGGCACGGTTTTACCACTGGAGGAAAAGGAGAATGTGTTACCTCAAAGGATCTTTCTTCCCAGTTCCTCCCACCTGCTCATTTCCCTTTTGGACCATGCAGCACATCTCATAGAGGTGATGCTGGCAGCAATGTAAACCCAGTGGTTTTGAGAGAAGTTCTGTGCCATGGGGTGGTGATGCTTCACATCCTCATTCCTGTGTGTTTTAGTGCACTCAGACACTCAGTATTTCCATCACTGACTCGGACCATGGCGTGTTTATGGCTCCTTTGCAGCAGGACATTGCAGGAGCAATGGAAGGACCCCAGGCACTGTGGACTCTGAGTTCTGAGCCCAGGACTCTGCCCTGGCACGGTGTGCAGGTCCTGGACTGTGTGTACACACACACAAACACTTAATTGTTGGCAGCTTAACATGTATTAAACTTCTTCTGGTAGCGATGAAAGATGGCATCCTCCCAGAGTTTTGCATGAGCTAATCGGCCCTTTGTGTGAAAGTGTAGGTGGGGACTCTTCTAACAATACAAAGTTGGTTAGCTCATCATCTTGGCTTTAGGGGCATACTGATGTGCCCATCCTGCTTTCTGAGCCATGAATAATCCAGCTTTGCTGCTGTCCTCTTACAAAAAAAAAGGAGAGAGTGTAGTTTCAGGGCTTGGTGCTCAAGCCTGTTTCTCGGTACAGGGGATGAGCAGGGATTCACCTATTATTTATTCACTGGTATCAGTCTTGGCTTCAGGTCTCCTTTAGACAGCCACTGGTATCAGAAATGATAGCTATCAGCATAATTGCTATTTTTGAGCCATCAGTTGGAATAACGCCCTTGCGAATTAGGCAGGCATGATTCACTGTCAAAGAGAGAGGACCATCCACAGAAGTCTGTGCTGCTCATGGTTCATTTAAATCTCTGTTAACTGGCTGGATGGTGGAGCAGTAGGTTAAACCAACGAAATAGTCTGGAAGAACCCAACTTTGGGAGGAGGGTTGATCTTAAATGTTCTTCAGTGTTAATGAATACACATTAGAAATAGGCTTAGGTGAAAAAAGGAAGTGCATAATAAAAATACACATAAGGAATCAGGTCAAGGTCCTGGCACTATGCCAGGGGAGCTGGTAGAGGACAAGCGCCAATGTAAGTCTACCATGTGATGCTGTGGCCAGAAAGATACTTGTTATTAGAAGGGATATTAAGAGCACCCACTGTATGGAGGTCCTCATGGTGCTGGAGAGGTCCAGGCCTCAAGTCTACACTTCAGGCTTCAAATAAAGATGTAAACTCTGGAGGAAGTCTGGAGGAGGGCAACAGGACTGATAAGAGGTTTCAAGAAACATGACCTGTAAGGAATTACTCTTTGATTTGGGCTTTTTTAGTCTAGAAAAGACTGAGGACAGCTATGAGAGGCTTCACTTGTGAGGAGAGCAGCTGAAAGGGGTCTGGTAAAAGAGTGCAGTGGTCATGGGTCTGTTTGTGTGGGGAAGGGCAAGACCCGCTTGGTTTTATTGTCAGCGAAACAGAGGAGGTGAGAGTTTAAGAAAGCTGTATCCATAAAGAGTGGGAGGTGTTGGAACAGCTGATGCAGAGATCTCCATCTCTGGGAGTTTCTAGAGTTTAAACTAATGTGCCACATGAGTGGTATGGACACAGAAGGGTCTCTCCACATCTACGTGATTTGTTTAAATCCATTCTGTGGGGTTTGTTGCTTTCTTGGCAGTAGCAGAAGGAATGTTGGACTCAAGTATGGTTGCTGACGTGGAAAACATGCTGATAGGTGGGTATGTTTGCACAGAAAATGTTGATAAGACAGGAAAAATGATATCGTTGTCAGAAACAACAGCCAAAAGTTTTAGAAATTCTGCTTCAAAAAAGTATATTTAAGGCAAACAGCTCCTTTGGCAAAACATCTTTCATTAAACAGAAGAATTATCTGGAAAAATTTACAATGAGCTCTGCAGATTAGCAGCCCAGCACAATCCCAAGATATCTGAAGTGTAATTACTGATCCTGGAAATGGTTCTTTTCACCATCTGGGATTAAGCAGAGACAACACAACACCTCTGTAAGCAATGGGAAGGTGAGGAAAGAGAGTGTCAGGGTAGCTGGGGAGGAGCTTCACCTGCAAAAAAGGCCGTGGAAGAGTATGGATCCAGAAAGACTCTGTGCAAGAACTGCCAAATTAAGAAGGCAGTGCTGTCTCTCACAGAGCCAAGGAAGGACTGTGGTTCAGGGATGAGAGGCAGAAACCCATGGCTCAGAAAGTGCTGGTTCTCACAGAGCCTGCACTTCTGTGTGTTCAGACCAGGAAACTGGTGAGTGGGATGTGAAACTGCCATATGTTTTTGCAGATGCTCCAAGCATGTGTGCTCCCTTTTGTATATATGCTTTATACCCAGTTTTGAAAATGGGTCAAAGTCTGCCAGAGCTCCAGGAGGAAAACTCCTGAGAATTTACAGACCTGAGATGCTGTGATTCTGGACAGCAATTTTACTTTACCCTATGGAGGCATGGGAAGACAGAGGAGAGTGCAACAGGAGATCCACACCAAAGATCAAGGCAGACACATCTGCGTGGCTGTCAGATTTCACACCAGCAAATTGGAAGAAAATTAAAAAATCCAAAGTCAGATCTGGTCCCTGTTCTGGGAATGCAAAGAGGCCTGAAAGACTCCTACATAGATATTTATGCCAGGCATAAAACCACCACGGAAACATCTGTGTTTCACTGGTTTTGCCATCCATTTAGTAGGAATATGTCAAGTGAATATGAAGGAGTGAGATCTTATTGGTAGAATAGTCTTGAGTTGGTGTCACTTCACTTAAGAGGAGGATGCAGTGTTCAGCCTCTGCCCACCACAACTCAACAGTTGCCCTCCCAAACATGTCAGGCTGCAGGCTCACATCTTAAATCAACAGTCCTGCAAGTGTGGGAGACAGGGGGCCTTAAATTCTCCAAACTGGCATTTTTCCTCCAAAGCCCTGAAACAGCATCCTTCTGTCAGACATGGAGAGTGAGCTGCCTTCGTCATCACTGCTCTTAGCTTTAATTTCCAGCACAAATAGCCCCAAACCCCTCTGAAGTGGGGGCAATGATGATTACATATTGCCTCTTAATAAAAGCAAATTGTGTTTACTCCATTACTCAGTTCCAAATTACAAGCCTTATCTCACGGGAGCTTGGGATGGCTCTGTAGTTTCAGAAACCTCATGGTAAAAGGGGCATTTTTTAAATACAGTGTTTTCCAGAAAGACTATCTTAAAAATACAGTGCAGTTCAAATCCTCTGCTTCCTTTAATGCTATTTTCAGGTTGGTTTGTTGGGTTTTTTTTTTCAAATTAGGTTTAGCAACATACGTGAGATGTTAGATTAAAGGGACAAGGCTTGGGTTTTCCGTGTCTGTACAGAAATAGCTGTTCCCTGGGTGGGCCAGGTGAAACTGAGCAGAGTTATTGTCACTTGACTTCCCTCAGCCTTCTGGGTGGAGGAGGCAGAGATGGGACTGGCTGCCTGCAGGAAAGTCTGGCCAAAAGCACTGGGCCACATCCTTTGTGGAGGTGAATCAACATTGTCTGAGTGGCGTTTCTGCAACCATGACTATTTTCATCAGGATCAGGCCTTTTCCATATGGTGAGGAAGTGGTAAAGATCACAAAGGGAGGAAAAGCTGTCCATGCATGGCAATAATTGCAAAAATCTATGGGGTTTTCCTATGTAGGTGGTGTCGTTTTCTCTCAAGAATTCAAGTGTGGCTCCTTCTCTTTAAGACTTGCTGAGTAGCTCATCCCAATAAGACAACAAGCCCAGATGCCCAGAGGAAGAGCAGTGTTGTTGTGAAGACACAGCTCCAAAAGGCACAATGTCTGGATTTTATCTGCAGCTCTGCCACGAATTTCCTGGATGATTGTGGCCAAGTTAACCAGGTCCGTTGTTCCAGAAGCGTTCGTGCCCTCTCTGCACCGGCACGAGCTGTAAATTCACTCGGGGCTTTGCACAAATGTCCAGCAAATGCAAAGCTGCAGAGAACCACATGCTGCCCTTCTTGGTTCAGGGGAAGGGCGATGAGTTGATGAAGCCACTGGATCCCTGACATCAGGGATCTGGATCCAGAAACAGGGAAGAGCATCAGAGCAAAGCCCACTTTGCCCAATGGCCCATTGCTGGCAGATGGTGAATGTAGGTGCCTGGGGAGGAAAACAAAGTCAGGAGGAGCAGAGCTGGACTTCCAGAGCTGGGAGTGGTTTGTGTGAACTCAGCAACCCTCAAAGGATTTCTAAACCTGGGAGCATGAGTAGACCAGGATGAGCTCTCAGGGCACCTTGGGATTTTTAGCTTCCTTGGAGCAGGACTCATTTCTTCAGGTCTGTGTCAGACCTGCTGGGTCACACAGGGCTTTTGTAGCTGCTTCAGAGGACAGCCTTCACATGGCTGTGTCAGCTCTCACAAGGAAGTGATGCTGTCTGCCAGGGAATTGAGGCTAAAGGCACTCGTGTTTCCTCATGCTTTGGAAGGGAAGAGAAGTCTGGAGAGAATTACTGTTGTGATGTACAGGAGCTTTGCCAGTAAAATGCCCTGTAATAACAGCCAGTCTTCCTTCAGGTCATTAAGTTACCTATTTTTTAGTACTCTTGCTCATGACAAATAGCTCTTGAGTTTAGAGATGCCCTCCTTCTCTTTCCTTTTTCCTGACTTACTAAATATATTTGGGATGCTTTCTTTTTATGGTGGTATATCCGTATATCCTTGTTTAAGAGTCATCTTCCAAATCTCTCCTCCAAGAAGCCATGACCAGAAAACCAACACATTTGTGCCCTGTCTCCATGTCTCAGTGGGAACTGAAGCACGAGGAAATATGCTGGAGGGCACTACAGATGATCAGACTGGGTTTAGAATAAGGAAATGTCTGCCTGCTCCCAGAGACAGTCTTGCATCTGCTCTGTCCATGCCCCATAACCAAGCTGCACCCTGGAAGCCACAGAGCTGAGTTAGGGTGGGGGTGGGTTGAGCTTTCGCCCCAGCTTGTGGCGGGGTTCGTACATCCGGGCTCAGGATGGTGTGAATGTGGCTACATTCCATCTGGAGGTGGCTGGTGTGCAGTTGGCTGGGAAGGGGGCTGGATGGACAGGCAGCTGTTTGCATTGGCCAGCGTGGACATGCCCAAATTCTCCTCATGTGCTGCTGGAGGGTGCTCAGATATTCCAGTGATGAGGGCAGTCTGAGAACCTGTTTAGACCAGAACATGGGTTTCAGTGGCAGTTTTCTGGCTGATTAATTGGGTGACTTCGTGCAAGTCTCAACTTGCTATTGCCCTATCCAGTAAATGGGAATAGCAGCATTTGTCTCCCTTTGTAAAACACTTTGAGGTCTACGGATAATCCTCCTCCTTTTTCCCACCCATCATTATGGGACCAAGTGGAATCTTACGACACATTGAGTTTCTGTGGTCTGGCGTTTGCCAAGCATCTGAGAATGACTCTTTGGCTTGAGTTTGCAATGTCTGTGACTGCCATGTGATTTGTCATGGCAGCTCCTTGTTAAAACCAGGTCACCTCTCACCTGAGAGTGCTTGAGATGGGGAGAGAAGCTGAAGCAGTCATGAGGAGGATGCAGACCCTGGGGCACCCTGTGACCGCACACATCAGCGATCCATTGATAACCCACAGCACTTTGTGGTCCAAAGGTCTCCAAATACTGAAGAGTGGAAAACTCCAAACAAGAGAAGATTCCTCTGGACCACCACACTGCTCTCTCTGTTACCCTGGTGAGCAGCAGGCAGAGCTGGAGTGAGACCTTCACTGGGCATTTGGAGATGTTCTCACAGCATAATGTTCAATAGTTTGAGTTCCTGGACCTTGTGCTGCTGTATACAACCAATGGTTTAGGACACGGTTTCTTCTTCCCATGGATTGTCCTTAGAATCATAGAATAGAATGGATTGGGTTGGAAGGGACCTTAAAGATCATCTAGTTCCAACACCCTGCCATGAACAGGGATGTCACCCACTAGATCAGGTTGCTCAGAGCCCCATCCAGTCTGGCCTTGTCCAGGGATGTTTTCTCCTATGCTGGGATGCAAGTTCATTCTCAGATCTCATCCCAAGCAGGTACCGATGGGATGTGCTACTGAAGTTATGCTGTTTCTTACAATGACCTGAAAGAAAACCTAAATCATTGCAAGCAAACCAGACTAGAGAACTGAAGAAGGGAGTAAATAGTTAAGGAATCAGGCTGCTGATAGACAGAGAACTTCCCAAAGAATATTGCAATGCTGTAGGAGCCTTGAAGAGCCAGGAAACCAGCAGAGATCGGTATCAGGCAGCAATGAGCTTACAGGAGAGAGGCTTGAAGAGAGGCTTGATCACAATCTCCAAGCACTCACAAGAGGAAGGGAAATGTGAAAATGAGGCAGATGTATCCAGACATCTTCTGGCTGAAACTTGAAGCTGAACATTTTTTACTTTATGTGGTGGTGGGGAACAGCAGCAGTAGCTTCCTGCAGAGTAACACTCCAAGGCTCCTCTAAGAGCTCATGTAGTCCCTGAGTGGCTGGGCACAAGTGTTGGAAAAAATAAGCTGTAGTTGTAAGAGGAATGAGCTGGAGGATGTCCGATGGCCTTTGCCATGTACAGGAGCAGATTAGGGGATCCTTCTGTATCCTGTAGTTCAGGAACCAGTGATTTGGATTCCTTCAACCTCAGCAACATTAAAGACAGCTCCATCTCATCTCATGAAGCACTGAGCCCCATCAGTGAGGGTAAAGCATTTGAGAGGGAATAGTGCTTCAAGACTCAACTCCAAATAGAATGAGCTATTTGGGCCAGCTTGAGCTACCTCTTCTCTTGTCCCTTGCCTCTACTGCATCATTACATGATGACAGCATCAGAATTACCCAGTCCTCTCATTTCTCCCTTAAATCAGAAAGAAACCCAAACAAACAAGTCATATACCAAGAGCCTGTGAGTGAGTGCAAATGAAAGGCTGCAATTTCCCAGAGCAGCACTCAGGGTCTGCTCCGTGGACCAGGGCTGTGAGGGACTCAGCACCAGGCTGGGCTGGACCCAATCGCTTTGTGTTTCGTGAGTCCTGTCAGATATGATCTGTCCATACACAAGCCATGTTTTACTTATAAAGAAAATTGCATTACATGGGCTATAATGTACAATTTCAAAGCAGACCCACCTTAAAAACATTTTGTTTAATAAAATAACTTAATTAGAAGAGAGTTTCTGGCTGATGTGGTTGAGGCTGTGATAATTTTTCCTTCTCAAATAATTTTCTCTGTTTATTATACTTAATTATAGTGTAATTATGTATCCATCCTCTAGGCAAATTATGCAATCAGAAAATGTGAGTGGTTCATTTGCCACTGCTGTTGGGACCAGTGTTTACATTTCTAGTACAAAATATGAGCATAATTTCTATTATTTATAGTATTACGTATATGCATATATATAAAAGAAGTTTCAAACAGAATGAAGTATTGGTGTAAATATTTTATTGGCACTCATTTTTGCATCATCTACTCAATTCATTTGTGGCCTACTAATAATGGAGACACCCAAAGCTCAGGTAAGTAAAATCGTTACCATGAATTTTCTCAAACACAAATACATGGCTGAGGAGCGTGGAAGTTGCACAGCTGAGCTTTAATTTTGGTAGGAGGATTATTATTACTTTTAAGAGCTGTTTCTGTATTTCACTTCCTAATATTCCAGGTTTTCTTAGCACAACAAGAGAGAAAGGAGCCCCACAATATTCAGCTGTGGGGTGTGGATTTGTGTTCACATCATGGGTTCAGACTAATCTATTTTTAGCCATGTGCTTCATGAACTTTCTAGCCATGGCAGCCCTGACCTTAGCAGACTGGATTGTTTGTTCTTCTTCTTGTTTCCCTTGATGGGGGTTGACAGATCATGTTTGAACATACCAAAACATGAAGCCAAATGTTCAAATCTTGAAAACCCTCCTGAGATGGATGTTTTCTCCTTCTTTGGCCATCTCTCAGCATGAACACAAACTGAATTCCCACTTGGCAATTTCAGCTTCTCTGTCTGTGTTTATTTTGCAGAACGAAGCCACTCTCACCAGTGGAGCAGGTGGGGGAGGTGACACATCTACTGGTGGAGCTCAGCCCCCCGTGTTTGTTACAGCTGGCAGAGAGGTGAGACATCTACCTCACCATCCCACCCAGAGAAGGAGAAAGAAGGTGATTCCTGATCATCCTCACCAGCCCTGCAGCTGCCCCATGGCCTCAAACAGCCTTTCCCTCTCCCCACCCTCAAAATGCAACCACTGCCCCATTCCTCCCTCTCCCTGCAAGGAGAACTGTCAGTTGTGGTCTCTGAGGATAGGCACTGCCCCAGCCAGCCTGGAATAAAGCTACAGAGTGGAGAATCAAAGCCCAGATCCAGGCAGATACTTTGTGGTAACCTAAGATCCAGTGAACATCTGGGGAGATTTTTCACAGGAGCCAGCAAATACTCCCGGTAGGGGCTGTTGCTCCATCCTGACCCACTGGGGAGCTGCAGTCACACACACACAGGTGGGCCAGACCAGCCCAAACACGGTGGAAATAGCCAAGCCACTGTTCCCAGCGCTGGCTGTAGCAGCAGGTGGGACACAGCAGATGGGATGCCACGTGCCAAGAGCCCCACGCCCGGAGCAGGCAGCAGCTCCTTGGAGAGCTGAGGGACCACAAGACCAGGCACTGACTCAGACCACGGCAAGGAGGCTTCTCCCAGAGCAGGATGAGATGGAAGCAGTAGGTACGTAAGATGTTTTTGTTTTTTCCTGATGTTATCCCCATTTTCCCAGGTTCAGACAGCCGTCTGCCATGCGCTTTGGCCAGACACTGAGACGCTAACCGTGGGCTGGCATTGCTGTCGTGGGCAAAGGGACAATGCCATGGATTGGCTGGGCCATGCCAGCCTGTTCCCACAGGGATTTTGCATGGGGTGAAGTAGGCTGGGACTGGGCGAAGGGTGCTCTGGCTCTGGCCCCCTGCCAGAGGAGGTTTTGTCCGTTATAGTCTCACTTGCTTTTGGGGTGTGGCCTGAAAGGGAGCATTGGAATATTTGTTGGGGGTTTTCTACATTTTGTTATGAAACCCTTGGGTTTTCCATACTTTGAATTTGGGAGCAGATACCTTAGTAAGCAATTTTACAGGTGCCTGGCTCCAAGGCAATGCTTCTCCCCTGTTGGTTTGTAAATGCTATGGAATGAGTGGTGTATTTAACTATTTCTGAGCAAAGGGGAAGCTGTGGTGCAGTTTACCTGAGGTCAGGCAGAAGTCTGAAAGAAGGGCTTGGAGCAGGAGTCAGACTGCCAAGTCCCCAGCAGCCAGGTGCCATCCATCCTTTCTGTCCTTTCCTGGTCTTGTTTCCACTTGCTTTCCTAGGGGGGAAAGTGAAAGAGGGGAAAATGAAATGTGGATTATAAATTCCACATCCGTGTTGGGGGAATCTGCAGCCAAATGCAAGTGGATTAATTTGATTCAGTATTGGCCCCTGATTCTTGAAGAACTTCTTGTCCCAGAGCGAACTGGTTCAGAAACCAGCCCAGGAGCTGAGACCCCCCAGCTCTGAGTGGGGGCCACCCTTCCCACCTGAGGTTTAATCAGCTGAATTTCAGTTATTGAGAAGCCATAAGGGAACATGGCCTATTTTTGTATCTGGAGCCCCCCTGAAAGCGTCGGCCCCAGAAACGCGTTCCAGCACTGCTTCAGCACACGCTGAGCCTCACACGGTGTCCCAGAGAGCATTGCACCCATATCTGAGCTGTCGTGAGCTAAAGCCAGCAGAAGTAGCTTTCCATTCACACCTTCCGTTTTCATGTCAACATGCCGGAATGACATGAGGCAGCAGAGGGAAACACACCAGGGAGAATATTTGGACATATTAGGCAATGGGGATTGGTCCATTCAGCTCACACATCTCCAGCTGAGACATCACGAGGCTGCAAAGGACCAAACTGGAAGCTTCTCATGAGTGAGAAGCAAAATGGGTTTTACCCAGGTTTATTGAATATTTTATTTAAAACACCATCTCCTGTCTCAGGCTGCAAAACCCAAACCCTGCCCTTTAAATTGCTAACAGAATGACCCCATTTTGATTGGGTTCACAGTCTTTCTCAGAGCTGACTCCTCTCCCCTCTGGGGAAGGGCTGAACCACAGACATCCAGCTAAAATCCCATGTCAACAGCTAAAGGTAAAACACACTTTTCAGTCAGCTATGGGGTATGTTTCCCAAAAACTCTGGTATCTCTGGTCCTCTCTACTTTGTCTGTGAAGCTATTACTTTGCATAATAGAAGGGAGCAATGCTCGACCATCTGGGCGCAACGCCATCCATGTATAATTTAGGTTGCTTCACTCACTCTCCCATCAGCAACACGAAAGGAGCTTCCTTCTTGTTTCCCTTGATCTCTCAGCTCTGTGCTAGAAAGGCAAGGTCAGAAGCAGCCAAGGGGGAGTGAACTGTACCCTGAACTGGGTTTTGAGTTTTGAGTGCTTGGGAGTGAGATTCCTTCACAACTAGGACATTTCTCAGTTCTGTGTGAGCAAAGGGATGAAGAACTCAGTAAATACCAGATGGCAGGGGAGACTGGGTATCATCCTATATGCAAATGCCCCTTTCACCCTTTCACCTCCAGCAAAGCCTGGGGACTGGGATCGCATCTCCTGGGGAATCACCGCCGAGGTCAATGTCCCTGCAGTCACCAAGCAGCACCACACACACATCCAGCCATTGTGAGGGAGGTGCTGAGCCCACTCATGTCCAGCGTGGGGAGACCTCCTCTGACATCACCCCTGAGGGACGCCTCATCTTGGGGCTGGTTCTCTTAGAAACCTGAACTAGGGAAACTACCATTTGAAACCATTCCTCTATGCCAAGAGGAATATCCAGACCTGTACTCCTGTTTATCCACTCTTGGTGAGCGTAGTCAGACGGTGAAGGCCTGGATGCTGGAGTTTATGGCTTAAATCAATGGGATTATTCATGACCTGAGAGATAACCATGTGCTTTTATGCTTGGCTGGAGCAGCGTCTCAAGCTGGCGGCTGGGAGTCAAAAGCTCTGAGTCACCGGGTCCCTCCTCTCTCTCCTTCCTGTGTGACCAGTCTGCCCGTGTCTGCTTCCCTGCCTGCCGCATAAGGAGGATGACAATCACTTTTATCTGATGGCTGTTTTCAAATGGCCCTAAAGGCCTCTTCTGGCCTGATGAAAATTCAGTAGAAGCTTGGACTAGCGTGGAAAGATGGGAGGACATTTAACTAATGAAAGCACTGGGGCTCAGGAAGGCAATTAGATCCTTTCTTCCTCCCCACATTCCCACACAGGCTACTGGTGATGGCTGCAAAATCTTCTACAGGCAGAGAGGAGTGGGTGGCCATGGAAAGGGTGAGACAAGGCCCTCTGAGCTGGGGGAAGGCTCTGTGGGGTGGTGGTTGGGGTGACCAGCACAGCAGGTTCCCAGCAGTAGTTACACCTTAAAAGAGGCTCCTTTCAATTAAAAACTTGATCCTGCAAGCCTCTGCTTCACATATGTACTTTGTAAAACAAAACCACGCACAAAAACTAGAGACAAAGAGAGATATATGGGCCAATTGCATGTATTTTATGCCTTAATTTGCAGTAAGTTCCCAGAGAGGAGACTGAGAGGGTTTTCAGCATTTAGCATGTACCTCTCTAAATAAAAGATGATTTTAAATATAGGCTCCATCCCTTCTCATGCTGCTCCTGTGCAGTGTCAGTAAGTATTGCTGTGGAATCTCTCGCCGTGTGGACCTGTGCAGAGCAGCACTGACTTGCAGGACCCACTGAGTGCTGAGTTTTATGAGAGGCAAGCAGTGGAAACTGCCCAGGGTGCAAAGGGCTGACTGGATCGAGGGCTGATGGTGCCTTTGCCTGGTCCAATTGCCCCCCTTGCTGCCATTCCTGGGAGGAGAAGTTGCTCCTGCAGCCCTGCTTCAGTGCACCCCCCTTTTTGGGGGAAGCTGGCTTTGGCATATGCCTGCAAGATGGGCTGTTCTGTACCTCCCTGTCGGTTAGCAAGTCAAATAGGAGAGTGTGAGAAACCCTGTGCAGCTACAGCTGCTGTGCCCAGGAGAGTGTGCAGGCAGAGGAGCTGTGGGTGTCCCCCAGCTGCCCCAGCATTAGTAAATACAATTGCTCTCACTTTCCATTGATAGACATCAAAAAGCAATTAAGAATCAAGCTCTTCAAATTGATAGGTCTCCTGAATTTGAAGCATTTTTCATTATTTGGCTGGTATCACTGCCTAGATTAGATTATTTTTTTAAGGGAAGGTTAAAATAAACAGTATTTATGGTTTAATTATTTGAATGACTAAGAAGCTCCAGCTTTATTTTAACTTCACAGAGGACCGGGAGATGTTTTTAATGATACGTTTTACTCACATAGGACCTTTCATCCAAGGATCTCAAACTGCTTTTCAAATAATTAATTAATCCTTGTACCTCTCCATGAGACAGTTATTATCTCTGATGTTAGTGATGGGTAAGCAAAGGCACAAAGACGTCAAGGCACAAACTGTTTCCCAAATATTAATTAACTAATTCTCTCACCACTCTGTGAGACTGTTACTATCTCTGCCACTACCAATGGGGAAACTAAGGCACAAATCTGCGAGTAACTCACCCGAGGCCATGCAGGTGAGTCAGGAGCAGAACTGAGAAGAGCCGTGAGCAGTCTCTGAGCTCATTGTTTCCAGCAAGGCCTACGCCATATTCCTGACAATGGCAGTGCATTCCCTGGTGTGAAGCACAGCTGAAACCATTTGCTTTATGAAAAATATTTCCTCTGGTCTGTCTTCATCCATTGGAGATCATGTTTGCCCACATCAATCTGCAGTTTCTTTTGAACTTGTGGCAGGCAGAAGCCAGGGTAACTATGAGGAGAAATGGTTGGTTTAGAGGACCTGGGGAACTTTGAGGTACTCTGGTGGTGGGGCTGTCCAGCAGCACCCAGTGTTCCCAGAGCTCGTCCCTGCACCCATCCTGTGTGGCATCCTCAGGCCAGGCAGGCTCAGGCTCAGCCAGGCACGGGGTTCCACGTGCAGGGCAGCAGGTGTAATCCCACGAGCTGTTTGTTGTGCCTGTGTGTGTTCTGCCCCATTTACCCACCTTCTCCTTCGGCACATGGCAGCGGGTGTTGTTAAGGCTCTGCAAGAGAATGTGGAGAAATGTGGAGACCCAGCAGGCCAGGGCCTCTCAGCAGCCAAACCCACCTTGTCCCCTGCACAGTCCCTCAGCTCAGACTTGCTGTGTGTTTATCCCATGGAGCAAAAGCTTTCTGTCCTCCCCAAGGGGAAAAGGCAGGAAGCTGGAGGCACCCTGTGCCCGCAGGAAGGGTCCAGCTCTAGGATCCTCTGCACAGGCACCTGAACCCTCACCACAAGCACATCACAGCTGAGCTATTTCAAACATGGGCTTGTCCCCATCAAATGCAGTCTCATTTCCACATGAAAGGGCTGGAGGAATATGAAGCTAGCTCATCTGTATTGATAAAAATTTGGCATTACTTTCCCCCAGTTATCTAAGCTTTCTGTGTGCATTAATCACAACACAAAAACCTGGAAGATGGGGAGCTTCTCAGCTGTCTTTCTGGGGGTGGGTTTTTATGGGTTGTTTTTTTTTTTTTGGGGTTGTTTTTATTTTTTGGTTGGTTATTGGTTTTTTTCCTATAATTTCCTTTTTCCAGTTCCACTCTGCCGGAGTCTGCTCCCTCCCCTCTGGAATTTGGATGCCTCACTCTTTGTGCTCCGGCTCTGATGAAAGCACTCGGGTTCCGTGATTGCCAAAGCTGGCACGAGCACCCAGTGCTCGTCTAGACGCACTCTAACTGTGGCACTAATGCCAGGCTTCCACAGGCTGAGCCTGGCGTTGGTCAGAGCTCTGCCCACAGTCAGCACTTTGATCTTTATCCTTGAAAACCTCAGCCATTGACAAAGGTAACATGAATTTCTGACTTTGAAGGACTTTGATGGCATTCCCCTGTTTTGGTTTGTGTTTTGGGTTTTTTTCTCCTCTCCTCTGCTCTTCCAGCTGAACTTCATCATAAAGCTTCTGATAACAGCTGCAGCTCCAGGACCACAGAGAGGTCATGCTGTCTTGCTTTCTGCTGGTTTAAAATCTGAGGGGGAAACCCTGGGACACTTCTGAGACAGTCTGCCAGTGAGTGAAATGTAAACTGTAATGGGAATCAGAGATAGAAGGCACTCAGGATGTGGTCTGGTACCTTCTTTGAAAAAACAAACCAAAACAAAATCATCCTGAATAGGGCCAAGTGCCAAGAGCAGGAGAGAATGAAGCTATTTGGTGTTAGATTTCCAGCTGGAAATCTGCAGCCTGCCAAGCACTGCTATTTCCCTCCATGTAGCACTGGTTGAGCAGAGGCAAAGGCCTTCTATCAGACATTGTATAGGCACATTGTAAGAGATTATTGCCCTGCCTGGAGGTGCTCATCATTACATATACATGGTGAGCAAATCCAGTGTTGCTGCTCCATCTCCTTGATGGGAGGGGTCACACAGGGCACCTGAATTCCTGAAAGGCTCCAGCTGCTTTCATGGCAGTGATCTCATCAAGGTTGTCAAAGATGGCATCTTTGCTGGTGAGCTGTTGGCTCCAAAAGTGACGGCTGTACTGTCACATGCAGCTGGACACCAGTGCCTCTCATGTGCAACCATTTTTGACACTTTTCCCTGCTCCAGGTTGCAGGGATTGGCTCACTGCGGGGAAGTTCTGCAGATCTCTTAGCAGCTCTCTCTGCTAGAGAAAGTCAGGAGCTTTGAGCCAGAGTTTTCTCTTCATAAGGTTATAAAAGCCAGTTGTGAGATTACTTATCCCTTGAATTTACTGGAGGAAGCACATTACATGAGGGACATTCAGTTAAGGTACTTCCACCAACCTGGATGAATTTCAGTGGAAACAGAGGAGGGGGGTCCTTCCACTGGGCCTGAAATAAGAGCAGAGATTAAAAAAACTGGAGATTAATACCATAAACAGTGTAAAGGGGGGAAGGCTTTGATTGAGGGATGTGGGCAGTGTGTTATTTGCCCATCTCTAAAAATCTTCTGAGGACTGGGAGTGAAATTCAGGTTCGTTGAAGTCAACAGGATTTTTGCCACAGGTGGCCAGGTGGGCCCAGCTCTGTCCCTAAGCACCTGCATGGAGAAGTCCAGAAGCCTTAGTGGTGGTTAGTGACTCCAGAAGCACCAACAGTGATGGCCAGTCCCAAAGGCAGAATGTCCCAGAGTGGATTTTGGCATGTCCAGCTCCTGGCTAGGAAAGCCCATTTGTCAAAATGGACTTTGTTAAACAAACAAGCACAACACAAGTCTGCCTTCAAAGTGACTGGTTCAAAGCTGGAGCTGGCTGAAAACGTTCCTCTTGTCATATATAAATATCACATATACACACACGGGTGGCAAGGAGAGCTTTATATAGGTGGTATGTCTGTTTTAGGTAGAAGGATGTTTACATTTTATGTGCATTAACTCACATAGCTACATATTCCTAACATCCAAAAAATTGTTTTTTCCTGCTTTTTCCGAACACTTCACCAGTTGATTCACATATGCCAAATGTTGAGACAATATGTTAAATAGAAATGTTGACGGTTTCCCATGGAGAGTTTTCTGCAGCCTTGGAGAAGCTCTACTCAACATTTGTTTTGAGATTCGAAGGAATTTGATTAACATTTTGCTGTTGCCCATTCCTGAGTACTCTGAGTTGAGCTGGGACGGGAGGAGCACTTGATGAGTAAAGCTCTGCTCTTATTTACAGCCTTGTCAGAACAATGAAGTAGCAGGAATCTCCTTGGAGAGCAATGGATCACAGCACTTGTCAAGATGATTTCCAAATCAAAGATGACTTCCAAAGGAGCAGCAAGGATATAATTTTTGAGCCAATCAAACCAATGGCAAAAATTCCAATTTCTGCACAATATTCTTAATGGAGCCTCTGAAATTTTGGAGCTTCATATATTATATAGTATATAGTATATAGTATATTGTATATACTATATTGTATATTGTATATTATATATTCTATATTGTATATACTATATTGTATATTACATTGTGGCCAAAAGGTCCTGTCCAAATTCAGCATCTGTGTGCCTTACAGAGGAATGACCCTAAAAAGGAGTGATGGAAAAGGTCAGTCTAGTTTAAAAACAAATGCCACATTTATAATGAGACCAAATGGAGAATGAAGAATTCAGTACTTGATACTGACACCTGCCACTTGCAAAATATCTCCACCACTAGAAACAAATATCTGTGAGAGTTTGGAAAATTTTGGTCACTGATTTGTTCCTCCTTTGTTTCCATTTCAGTCACTGACTGGTCCATCTGCCAGTGACAGCGCTGACATTGCTAAATGTCACGAAGTGAAGCTGCCGGAGTTGCTCCGTGTGCTGGTTCCAGGTGAGATGGCAGCAGGAACAGCTGTGATTCTTAGCAAAACAAAACAAGAGAAAATAAATATTTGCTAATGTTTTTGGATAGAGTTGTTAGGTCCCAGGCACAGAGATTAGTCAGAGTACCCATAAATATCACTGTCACTGAACGCTAGTTTCCAAGTTCTTTGCTCCCAACACCCACCAGCTGTGAAAACCCAGCCGACCTCTGGCTGTTGGGCTGGGAAAACCTTCTGGGATTTGCCCAGTTCTTGGTCCCCACCAGGCCATTTCAGGAGGGGAAGCAAGAGGCACATCCATATGGCACATCCCCTGGAAGGAAAATGCCCCCATGGTCAATTCTGCGGCACAGGTGACCCCTTGAGCTCCGTTCCCGATGCCGCAGCTTCCAGTGACATCATTGGGAAGGGATCGGCCCCAGGGTGACAGAGCAGATGTGGAGGCTGGCAAAACACCCAGGGCAAGTATCAAAAGTGCTCAGGTCAATTTTCTCTCTTCTCTGCATGTTTCTGTTGGGAACCAAGCTGACAGAGTCCTGGTCCCAGTAAATATGGCAGTTCTGACACTGTCATTTAGGAAAATTCTGTTTCCCAGGGAAAACCTCGGACAAAAGAACCAGCCCAAAATATTTATCACTTCACACTATGTTAATGCAAACAAAAACATTGCATGCTACAATAAATCCATTACTGAGTCTTACCAGAACAAACTGATATTCCCACGTGGCCAATTTCAAGCTGGAAGGGTTTGGGTTGGTTTTTGCTCTTAATATTCTTTCGTAATGGAGAAGGCATTTTTCAATTGAATGAAAAGCTTTGCCTCCAAAAATGTCCAGTTTCATTGAAAGATTTAGAGGTTTCAACAAGAACAAACTAAGACCAGCAATTCAATGATTGCCTGAGTGAGATATTTCTTCAGTATTCCCCCCCTCCCCATCACCTCAAAAAAGTCAAAAAGTAAAATATTAACTGAAAGAACCAAATCCATCCATGTCATCAACATTTTTCATGGGGGAGAGCCATAGTCCCTGGCTGCCTCCACCGTTTACTTTGCAGTAACCATATGTTTATGTGTTAACCCCGAAATGAGCTCGGCCGAGCTGGGAATGCCCACAGCGACTCTGAGGGACGCATTTATACCTGCAGAGCCGGGCTGGGGGCAGTCACACACAGGCAGCCGGCCCAGGAGAGCCCCCCGGATTTGCAGAAGCAAGCAGGGCTCAGCCAGGCCTGGCTGAATGGCACCATTTAAGCCTCAAAGGAGAGCCCAAGTGCCAGCCAGCACGAGGAGATAAGGAGCAGCCCCGGAGAAGGGCACAAAGGTAGCACTGATGAGCAGCGCTTGGCTTTGCTCCCACAGGGGTCACCGCTGGGTCTTCTATTAAATTTTTCTTAACACAGCAGTATTGAGAATTATACCAAGTTACTCACTAGTGTTTGACAGTCCTGGCATAAGCAAAGACAGTCAAAGGCTCTCTTATCTGCTTTTATAAGCTGGAGAATTTGGCTCTGAGGAGACAAAGGTCCAGCAGAGCATGTGGGGAGCACCACTTGTGTGAGTAAAGTGGTACCTTTGTCTCTCTGAAGGTTCATCCTACAAGAGCCTCCATCTAGAAATACCAGTGATTGGTAAATATATGCCTATTCTGAATTTTTTAAAATTATTTATTATACTACGAGGAGAAACTATTTCTGCTTCATTACCAGTATCCTGTTAGAGCTGAATTTCCAGTGTGCACACGTAGCATCCAGGTTCATCAAACCAAATCATCACAGCATAGCAAAGTTATTCCCAGTCATTTCTCTGTTAATTTTCAATGTCCCATCCTATCAGCTCAAATTGAGTTGGGAAGAGGTAAAGCAACGAGAACGAGCAGTTTTTAAGGTTGCACAGAGTAGAAGGTAAGAAAATATAATAAATTGTATTTCGTGCCTTCCTGCCAATTGCTAGAAATGTGCAGTCCATATGAATGCATATAACAAGGAGGGAATGTTGGGAAAACCAATAAAGATTTTGTGGTCTTAACTATAATGAATGTAGTTTGATATAGAGTCTGTTTTTCACTGCATGGCAAAATGAATCATAAAATACTGGACCTTGAAACTCCTGCATTTTTTAACAATAGCCTGGGGACAGTTTACAGTGTAATGAATTGTAATTAACCCACCTTCAAAATCTTTTATGAGTATTTTGCCAATTAGCTTCGCATGCTTGCTAATGACTCATGGCCAGCGCATGTCTTTACAGAGCAGGGTTTACAGCACACACCAGCCTGGGAAGGCAGCAGAGGGACACAGGATGGGGAGGGAGATGCAGGTAAGACCAAACCAGTCCTAGCAACCTACATATTTCAGCATTCATAGAGCCTTTGCTGCTCTCCCAGCCCCAAAATAACTGCAATAATGTATAGCGACGTCAAAAGGCTTTGGTTTCCGAAGGATTGCGAGGAATGCAAAGGGCTCAAGTCCTGACATCTGTTGTTACTTAGTACTAACATATATAATGCTGCTAATTGCTGAGCCATCTTTGTTTTCCTTACTTAGCACTAGGGTTAGAATTATTTTATTTTTGTGGTTCATGGCTTCCTGCCACTTGCAACACAAAGTCCACTCTAAAGAAAATAAAACAACTACCAGGCTGCCTACTAACAGTGTGTGTGGAGGGCTGGGGCTGTTTCTTCCCCTCCTTCTGTTTTCGGTTGTGTTTTTTGTTGGGTTTTGGGGTTTATTAATTAAGGTAAGAAGAGACAGCAGAGCTGGGACCTGACCAGTGTCACACCAAAAGGCCACATGGGCCAGTATCCCATCTCCCAGTATCCCATCTCCCAGTATCCCATCTCCAGCACAGGCAGGAGCCAATGCAGGCAATGCAGAATCAGTCCCTCCCCTGCGGTACCCTCCTCGCTCCAGGCAATCCGCGGTTTATGGACTTCCCAAAGCAGAGGCTGCCTCCAGAGCAGTGTGTTTTAACAGCCACCCATGGATCTATCCTCCTCAAATGTTTTTGATCCCTTTCTCAAGCCATTTATAACTTTTGGCCTCCGCAACATCCTGTGGCAATGAGTTCCACAATTTAATTATGCTTTGTATGAAAAAGTACTTCCTTCTGTTGGTTTAAACTTCTTGTGTGACAGCACCACCAGGTCCCTCCTGTTCTTAGGAGGACCAGTGAACAGCCAGTTCCTATTTGCTTTTTTCTATGTCAGTCATGATCTGACAGACCTTTACCTATACTGAACCTCCTGCTTCTGTCACCCCTTTCCACTCTGAAGGCTCCTCATCTGCTTATTTTTCTGTCTTTGTGGAGCTGTTGCGCATCTCGCCTCGTCCTGAATGCTTTCCTTCCTGTGCTTTCCAGTTCAGCTCAACTCTTCTAGAGTTCCATGGCCAGAAAACGCACTACCATCGTGATGCAGTTTCACTGAGGAGCGCTGTAATGATGTTTTCTGATTTGTTCCTGCCTCTTTGCCAGCTCATTCCTAACGTGATAGTTGTCTCTTCTGATGGACTTTAAATGATATTTGCAGAGGCCTCCCAGCTCTCTTTGCTCAATGCTATTTTTAGGGCTCGTCTGTGTGGAAGTACAGTGAGGATGAGATTTCTGCACGTGCTCTGCCTTTGTTGACACTGCCCGGCATCAGCCATTTCATAGCCCAGCCACTCAGGATCATGAACCCTTTCAGCAGTGCTTTGTAGCCAGCTTTGCATCATCTGCAAAATTTCTCTTCTCTCTGTTCATCCTTTTTACCAGACTATTTATGAATATGTCTGAGCACTGTCAAACTGGTATTTCAACAACAGCTCAGTTCTAAGTAATGCTGAAACCTCCCTCACACAGACGTGTGGCAGTCACCAACCAAGGCCTTGAGGGGTCCCACCAGTGACCTCCAGCGACTGTGAACATTCAGAGATTTATACCCATCCTCCAAAAAGACAGCTTTTAACTCCTTATAACTGCAGGAAAGAACTTTCTTTTCTCATCTCTTATCATGAAGACTTGTTGCAGACAGTTTTTAGGCATTTGTGTTTATTGGCATGGCTGAGCTCCTCGGAGCATGTTATCAATATTGAGTGGGTAAGCGGGAGAAATCAGTGATAAGAAGGTCCATCTGGTGTGTCAAGTATTTCATTCCCCAGCCAGGGATATGTCATTTGTCAGCTTATTATTTCTAATAACTCTCAGTCTGTCCCTGTTGGTTGTGCAGACCATGGAATGCAGGTTGGTAACAAGGACTCAGCTACAACAGTGCCTTTTATTGCCAGATACAGAATCATTTCTGTTCATAGGTGAACTGCACACCTTTTTCACTGAATTCAAAAAGTTCACCAGGCAACCCCCCAAAATCTGTCCTGAATGCCCTGTTGCAGGAGAGCTGAGAGGTGGGCTTGTCTTGGTGTGCCTGGGCAGTACCCATTGCTGCTCTCAGCTGCCCTCTTTGCAGGGGATTCTCAGCTACACCAGAAGTGAGTTCTCCTGAAACTGCCCTGCTTGCACACTCTGAAGAGATTTTTCCCTTTGCTGTACCATGGTACAGATCCAGTTCTCCTGGAGGCTTAGCCCTCATGGCAGTGTGAAACCCCATGGGGCAGTTAGCGTTGCCAGGCCATTTCCTTGTGTCACAAAATGTCACCACTGCTCTGTTCCCCCACATCGTTCTCACTTCCCCGTCAGTCAGCTGTCCCAGGGTTTGGCAGGAAGGGCCGAACTTGTGATAAACTTCACGTGAGACTCCACCTGTGCCTCATCCCAGAAAACTGTGTGTTTGGGCAGCATCCTGGTCACTGTGCCTCACGTCTGCCCTGGCTCTGTTGTGGGGCAGGAGCTGTCACATGGAGTGGTCAGGAGTTTCTGAGCGTTACCTTTCTGGGTCACCCCTCTGTGCACCTGGAGAACCTGATTGCTGGTCATGCAGATAATCCACTGCAGAAAATTGTATCATAAACGTGAGCCTGGTGCTTGTAGAGACCCGCAGTGGAAGGGGAGCCAAGGTTTACTGCAGGAATTGTACGATTCTTGCTGTGACTCTTCAGAGTTCAGCACCATGTTTGGACCGCAACTTTTTCCAAAGAAAAACTGCAACCTCTGCATATTTCCAACCGCACAGATCCTGCTGTAGTGACCTCAACTGCAATCCCAGATCTTCAAACTGATTTTTCCTCTTCTTAATTCTGTGGGAGCTTTGCCTGTACTGTGCAGGACTGGACCATATGTGTACATCCAGGTCATGGAAAAATATTATTTCTGTACTAAATGAGATCAGTGTGTCCCCAGTGTAGAGGGACTGCATTTACAGTCCCAACCATTTCCACACATAGTGTGGACTTTTCCTCACTGGGGTCTAATCCTGAATCAGGGAATGGTGGCATTAAATTTAATCAGAGCAGGATTATATGTGTTATTTTAGCCGATCGAACATGTCACAAAAATGTGTTGAATCTTTTCCTTTTTTTTTTAAGAGAAAAAAATAAAACATATGGTTAGATAATCAGTGGGAATCACTAGACACCTACTCAGGAGAGCTGCAAGCATGGAAATACTCAGATACATATTTGAAGTAACACCACAGGTTTTTTGGGTGGGATATTTTGCCCCGCTACACTATGTCTGGACAAATAATTTGGATGTTGACCACTCAGGTAATGTAATCCAAAATCCTGTTGCCCATGTTGCAAACAGAAGAGGAGGAGAGAACATTTCATTCCCGTCTCAGGCGGAGCAGAGCACAGCTGTGGTGTTTCATTGCAGGCAACACCACTGCTGTAACCCAGCAGAGCATTGGTGGAGGGGTGTGCACTGAAATTATTGCTCTTCTGCCAAAGAGCTGTGGCAGAACTAGTTCTTTTTTGCTTTTTTTTTCCCCTTCTCATTGACTCCAAAGCATAAAAGCAATCAGTGTTCCTGCAGTGCAATAGGAACTGCACATGTGACACAAGCACCCTGCCATGCTGGGAGCTGTTGTTGCTGTGCACAGAAAGGGAGGTTTAACGTGGCTGGGTGGGAGGTGATGGAGGTGCACAGGACTTCCAGACTGGCCAGCTGAATCTTCCCATTCTGCTGCTGTGCCTTTCATCAGCTGCAGGACAGTGATCTCAGGACGGAGGTCAGTCCGGGTGTACCGAAGATGGGATAGTGCCTGGGTTATCATACATCTAATCATGGAATCACTGAGGTTGGAAAAGACCTCTGAGGTCATCGAGTCCAACCTTGATCAACACCTTGTCAACCAGACCATGGCTCTGAGTGCCACATCAGTCACTTCTTGAACACCTCCAATGACAGTGACTCCACCACCTCCCTGGGCAGCCCATTCCAATGTTTGCCAACCCCACCAGTGAAGAAATTCTTCCTGATATCCTGCCTGAACCTATCAAAACTCTCAGGACAAATCTAATCCCATCCCTGATTAGCATCTCTCTTTTTTATCTATTTTAGCACTTAGTCTCTAACACTTGGTAGAAATTTGAAAGGCTGGAAGTGGCCACTGCACGCTTGAATAAAATGCTATCCATTTTACAACAGGCCAATTCATGCATTGTCTGTAAATTCCACAGTGCTTCTCTGTTTAAATGCTTGCTCCTAATTTAGGATTATTCACTAAGGTCTTTTATTCTTGACATCACCCACAGTTTAAAAGAGAACCTTTTTCCATGTGTACGTGAAGCAGCTCCTCAAGCTGCAGCAGCTCAGTGGTCCCCCTTGGATCAGTAACACTTTACTAAGAACAGGTTTTTTGGGAGGTTCTTCGTGGTTACGTGCATTCTTTTGGTCTAAGCATTCATTTCTTAGGCAGAAACATAATTTTTATATAATGCCTTTTTTTCCTGATAAACAGATTTTCTGATGTCCTTTCCAAACAATAGTTGGGAACCTGGCTCTGATTCCAGCCTAAATCCATCTATGGCATCTCTTACTAGTCTTGCACCACTGCACCCCTTTGCCTAAAGAGTTCTTCTTCACTCTTCAGAGACACAGAGCTACAGCATACTCTCAGTTATTGCACTACCAAGTGACTCAGGGATTTCTGCCAACTTGGAAACAAGATATGAACTAAAGAGTTTCTATTTTTGCATTAAAATGGAAACAGGTGGGAAGGACGCGTGGAATTTATCAAGCCAAATAAATACTTTTTTTCATGTTAAAATTCGAATGGAATGGAAATTACAATCTTCCAGTGTTACTGCAGAGCAGCAATATTGGGTTTCTCCTTACTCAGCCTTTAGCAGTAAGGAACCAGCTGCAATGGAGCTGGAGTTCTGGAATTTGCTTCCTAACCCCATCTAATTCTCTCCTAGGTCTGCCCTGTTTTGAATTATTGCTCCACCTGGCACAGGGGATGTTATTGACTCTGGAGAGAAGAGTCAAGTCTTGCAATAGTTTTTTTATAGATTGCTAACTGGAGAGTAAGAGCAGGAATGAACTGCTGGATGGCACAAATCAGTGCTTTTCCGTATTCCTGCCTAATTTATGGCAGTGAACCTCGGCTCCCACACTGGGTTAGGTGCTTTGCTCAGCTCAGGTATTTGCTGTGTGTCAGCACTGAGCCAGTGGGTGGTGGAGAGAGCAGATCCACACCAAAGTTCTGCCTTTTGAAGCCAGGCCTCTCCCTCCCCCTTCCTACCTCCACGTCAGAACAAACCTTGAGGGAAGTGCCCCAGCTGAGGGTGGAGCATGTTCCTAAGAGAACTTACTAAAGTAAAACCCACATCCAAAATATTTTTTTTTAATTATGACATGTATAAATGGGACAGACTTTACCAAAACACTTGGTTATCCGTTGCCCAGAGGGTAGGAGCAGCTGCAGCGCTGGTTGGACAAATACATAATGAAATGGATGGACAGACAATCTGAGAGACTCCTGACTGCCTTCACTTACCCTTAATTAATGGTTTCCTGTAAATAACCCTGGCTTTGTCATTATTTTAGAGCAGGAAAATATTGATCCAAGTACTGCAAATGTTGCCATCAAGCCCTGCCATAGACTTCATCCATGTGAAATCCCACTGGAATCAAAGGGATTTGTCCAACTGCATCTGTTCAGCTCAGCAAAGAGCCTGTAGCCATGACCATGAGCTGTTCCAGTAAAATGTCCTGCGTGGCCCCTTCCATGGGACTCACAACATCTGCAGTGTTCCATGCCACAGGCACCAGGGCAGTGTGCTACTGGCAGTAAGCTCTGGGTCTAAAGGAGCGTAAAAGGGGATTCAAACACTTCTGTTATCAAACTGCATTTGTAATTTGACTTAAGAACAGCTTTCTGTTATCTTGAGGTTTGGAGGGTTGGCCAGTAATACATATGTATGTATGTATGTATGTATTTAATTTTTTTTACCATTTTATGCTTTCCAGTGTTTATTGGTTTGCAACAGAATCTGAAATCCAAAGAGCAGACTATTTGCAAAGGTTGTGTGGCTGCAAGGTCTTTGAATTCCCTGACACCAGGAGGAGATGAAAAGCTCACAAGACAGGCTGTTCTCCTCAGGCTCTCGGTCCAATTTCCAGGAAGTGAGACAGGTTAAATGCATTCAGGAAGATGGACTGAGGGAGGAAATATTCAGGTACCATTCAACTATGCAACCAAACCATTTGAGGTTTGCCTGTCACTTGTCTAGACACATGTTTCAAAAGGGAATAAAATAAAAGGAAGAAAAATACCCTGTCTGGGAATTCTTACCCAGTGACTTGTGCAGCCCAAGAGCTGGGTAATTCTCCTCAACTGAATAAACATCAGAGGCAGTCTGAGAGCAATTTGGCTCCAGAGAAAATATTGTTACTGAATTTTTTGCACCTGCAATAGGCAGGGAAATTATAATAGACCCTCTCCACATCTTCCCATGGCATGCTTTGGAAAGCAGCCAGGAAGCATCTCACATGTGCCACAGAACAGAGGTGAGGGCAGGGCTTCAGATGAGACCCTGCTGGTACAATCAGAGCCCCATCCCCAACCCACCTGTCTCCAAGGAGAGGGAAGTGTGGGAGTCAGCTTCACAGAGAGGAGCTGCTGGTGGCCCCCTTGAGGGATTCAAGGACCGAGCAATTGGCAGGAAGAAATGAGCTGTGGGAAATGGTGTCTCCTGTTCCCACCTCAGGCGCATCAGCGATGGCTCAGACCCCTGTGAGCACCTAAACTTGAGTCCATCAGTACCGAGGCTGCTAAGCTAACACAGCCTCCACACAGATGAGAAACTGAGGATAAACTGCTGTATTCTAAATGGTTCTGCTGTAAATGTACTTTTTCACTGGAAGCATCTTAGGCAGAAATATACTTGCATAATAAAGAGATCTTGCATCACACTTTGAATTTGAATCAGTCCTAAGTCACAAGTTACTGGGTTTATGCTACTCTTTGAGGATATTTGACTGTAATTTTTAGTAAATTTAGTGAAATTGCTGTGGTTCTTTCTTGTATAGAGAACTTTTCAAGTTATTTGCATTTATCAAAAGCACAGGAAGAAAAGGACAAACTGTGTTCCACTGGAATGATTTCTCCTCAGTAGATAAAACTGTTGCATCACAATTTGCCACCCTGCATTGCACTAGCTGTAGAATTCAGTCATTTAGTCCTGTACAAGCCCAAATAATTTGCATTTTAAATGTATAATAAATAAATATTGCATTTATTTATTTATTATATAAAGCACATGTTGTTCTTCAGGTTGGTGTTGAGGTGGCTTTGCTCACTCACAGCCCCAAATTCCTGCACAGTAACAATGAGGGTAGGAAGTTCTACACTGTGAGGAACTCACGGCATTAGGAGGGTTTTTTTGAATTTTGTTTTTACATTATACCTACAAACACATGCACAGGGTCCTTGTTTTTACTCATCTCAACATTCTCCATCTCTCTATCAGCAGGAAGGTTTAAGAACAGTGACAAAAAAATAATTTGGGCTGTCACTGGAAAAAAAATGCTGGGTAGAGGAGGAAGTTTTACCATGATAGGAAGACAGCAATCAGAGTATTAGGAAAGAGAACAAAAAAAGAGACGACACTGAATTACAGAGCCTAAATTCAAAAGAATTATGCCAGTTTCAGTTAGCTAAGTAGCTGTAAAGACTACCAAATATTCCTTATGATTTTAAAGCATATTAACTGATAATTATTCATATCTGTCCATGAAAATAAACCCTCACAACAGCGCAATTTAATCACTGCGAATTCAGATTGGCAGAAAAAGTGCTCTGGGCTTTGTATCACTTGACTGAGCTTAGCAAATGAAAACACAGGAGATTTGGCTGATCCTCCTCAAAGCTTTTGGGATGTGACATGACCAGAAAGGAGCAGGACAGTCTCGTGATTAGGTTTTGATTGCAAGATAGTGCTGAGCACTTAACTGGACTCGTGAGCTGTGCTGCTTCTGAGCCGCTGTGCTGCTTCTGAGCCGCTGTGCTGCTGGCCCTGCTGTGGCTGGGAATGCGACCCCAGGATGAGCACGATCCCTCTTTGCCTGCTTTGTGCCTTGGGACACGGAGCAAGATCTGCCCTGGCAGTGTATGAATGTGGTTCCTGCAGGCACACAGCTAATTCAGGAATGAACCTGAACAAAACCTGATGTTTTCTGCCCGAACAAGGGAAGGCACCCTGCAAACCCGGTGCATCTGAAAGTGTTCTGCTCCTCTGGCAAACCCCCAGTAACCTCATCCACCTGCTACACCCAACCATTCGTTCCTGCTGAAGGCATTCCCACAGCGGCACAGGAATGGGTGAAGTGTCCCAAGCTCTCCAAAGGAGCAGCCCCATTAGCAGAGCCTCTGTGAGATTCAGCCCAGACTTCCCTGCACTATCACATCATAAAACCTTCGTGCATCTCGCCCAAATTTAAGGCACCAGTTGGCAGCATTTGATACGAGAAGAAACCAAGGACTGAATTAGTATCCCTCAAGGTTGGTTGGGTTTTTTCCACCTCCCAGATGAAGTGAGGAGCCATGTGGAGAAGTCTTGTGTCTGCCTCGGAACCCTTCCCAAATGCTCTCTAAGTTTTACACCCTTTGAAACAACTTCATTACCTGCCCTTTTTTTTTGTTGCCAGGAGAAGTTAACAAAATTACTGAGGGATGAAACATTCTTGAAACACTCTTTCTGGATCATCAAACAGGATTAGCAGATGAATTACACTGGGTGTAGCACACCTAAAGGAGAGGGGCAGTGGGGCTGCACCATCACCTTGTCCTCTTCATGGAGCCACTGCAGAATGTGCACAACCAGTGGGTTACAAAAATAAAGCTCCGCATGTCCCATGACAATTATATTTATTTAGGTGGCCCTGGCAGCCCAAAGCATTTGTGGTCATTGCAATTTAAAACTTTTTGTTGCGGTCTTGAGTGTCTTCTGAAAATAGAAATAAAAATTATGGGAAACACAAATGTTTTATAGATTAGATGCATGTCTTTGAGAAGTAGTATCCAGCTAAGCAGAAGGTAAGGGAAAAAAAGCAGAGATCAAAATCTAGGTCAGAACAAATTTTGGACAAGAGCCCACACTGTCAAGTCCCAGGCATCTCAGAAGAGAAAGAATGAAGGGGAGCAGAAAGGATTTTATTTTTTTTAAAGGAGCAATAGTGGCCTTTTCAAATATCCTATATTATGGAAAAAAAGACATTTCAGAAATGCTATTGCTCCATTCTGTCTGCTTCTAGGATAACCATTATTGGCCACTAATTTTATAGATGCTTCCTTACTTGTGCCACTGGCTTGTGCTTGTCTTGCCCTGCCGCCCCTCCTTCAATGCCAGGCTCACCTCTGCCTTGCTGCTCCCCACTGCATGTTTCTCCTGCTCCAGACACAAAAGACCAAGTGCTTTGGTCTGCTCAGTCCCCACAAAAGCAAAACAACCCCATCTCTCCTCCAGAGCAGCCAGACTCGGGTGTTCCCATGCACGGGTGGTCACCACCAGCAGGACCTGTTTGCGCTCCCTGTGCCGCTCTCTCAATCTTTATTAAGCCATAGGCACGAGAGCTGGGTTTTCCCAGATCCTGAGCATTTGGGTGCCACAGATTTCACCCCAGTTAACCCCATCAAAGGGGGAAAGTGAGCCCTATGGTACTGCAGCAGGCAGGACCCTGTCCCGGCTCTGGGGAAGATGCAGGGATCAGAGCAAGCTGAGGCAGAGCCTGTGCCATGCCCACACCTCTGCCTGCAGTTGGAGCACGGTCAGGTGCCAGGCCTGGCCTTCCAGGTGAGAAGACAAGAGCCACAGCATTGAGCACTGAGGTTAATGCTTCACTGAAGTCACCGCCTTAGGCTACGCTTTTTCAAAAGCAGCAGCATTATTTTAAAAGCTTCACTTTCAGAAGTAACTTAAGCACTTCAATAGTAAGTCTTACTGGCTCACAGTGAGGTTTACACCCTTAGCTGCCTTAAGTTACCCCTGAAATAGGCTCCAGGCTCCAAGTATTTCACTGCTGCTCCGACTGAGCCACTAGATCTTCAGGACAGGGTCTCTCACTCTGTGAGGTTGAATTTTAAATCCATGCTTAAATCACTGGCTTCTCTGGGTGCCAGTATGGCCAAAATAATGGTTGGCTTTTTTATTGTGGGGCTGACCCTGCATTCCTCGTGGAGTCAAAGCTCCCTTCACTTCTGAAGGGTGCAAAGAAAACCAGCCCACTATCTCGTTGCCAAATCATTCTCCATGGGAGATTTGATTTGAAACTCACAAAACACCAGGATTTATGAGAGGAACTGGCCACAATGTGGTCATAAGAACATACCAACATTGTAGTTCCCCACACTTTGATCTTGGCACTTTAATCATTAATTAGTGCTAAAGTACTGGAAAAATACCTCACTTGAGACAGTTTAAAGCTTCTCTTTGTATAGATAAAAACTATGACTCACATAAAAGGATAACCCAGAACTGCAAGAGGGTGAGATTAACGCAGAAGCCTCTGCTCACATGCAGATGTTTGCCCAGCTGGACAAATGGGAGAATCTGTTCAGCTTTAGGGACTGTTTCCATTGAACTGCCTACACTTTCCATCACTTGCTCTGCAAGAAAGGCTGTCAACATGGAGGGAAATCCATCCCTTAGAAAGAGACATGTGCAAGGAGGTGTGAGCCTTAAAGAAGCATCACAGCCTATGGCAATTTGAAGAAAATACTCCTTGCCTGGGCCTGTTGAAGAGAAGCCATTTTCCCCTTCCCCTTTCACAACTGAGCATTTAAATAGTTCCAAATATGCTCCAGTGTGTGTGTCCCACTTCCACCAGCGCTCAGAACAAAGCATGACATGGGAGAGAAAGCTTTTCTTGCTTAATCTTTCAGAGTTCGCCAAAAATCCGGTGCTGACCTTAAGTATCACAGCCCTGGTTCTCACCCTTCTGCTTTGGCCATCTTGGCCTGTGTGTGCAACCACTCAGGGATGCAGGAAAGGACAAGAGCATTCAATCAATTAGAGATGGCAGAAGTGCCTCCTCAGCCAAAACCCACTGCAGTGTGGAGAGCCCAGAACCAAAGCTGGCTGTAACCTTTCTTCTCCTAAAGACCTATGGGCCAAGCCCCACCAGCACTGGGCTGGGGCAGGGCAGTGCCTCCAGGCTGGATTTTCACCTCTGCCTGCTGGTGGGAGCAGCCACAGCTTCCCAGAGAGGGACAGGGACCTGTGTGCAGCGGCTGTGCACAGCCTGATAAACCACAAGACCCTCCCAAAATAAAGTCAGTAATACACAGCCCCTTTCTTACCCTGATTCCAGCTGAGTGCTGCAATCACTTCTGATTTATGTCAGGTTTGCAGCAGTGCACATGGAACCCGCTGTCTGCAGCCTGAAAGTGGAACTGACTTGGTTCAGGGGCAAATTTCAGGCAAGGTTTGCTCGGGGTCTCTTTCCTTTATGAGAACTTTCAAATGAGGTGTTTGACTTGGACTCACCAGAGCAACAAAGATGGTTTACTGAAGATGCCATAGCACCAACTTTAGTTTGGATCCTTCACACCTCCATCACTACCAGGCTCTGGGCCCTCAGGATAAGGCACCATCCATTACAGCACAGCTTGCCAGTGAATTTAGGATTAATTTCTCCATGCATTCAATGTTTCCATCCATAGCATGGGTGTGGGATAACCCCAAATTGATTTGCTTTGAGATCATCACATCAAAGGTGCCCTTGAAGCACAGATCATTAGTGCTTTATTGGCAAGTAGATTTTAATATTCACTAGCAGAGCTACTGGAAGAGCTCTTGGTGGAATCTGAAAGGCAGAAGCATTGGGCAGACTTTGTGCTCCCTACAAGAACGCAGGCTGAGCTCAAACCCGGTGAAAGGGCAGCTGAGGTGGGGAACAGCCATGGTCAGGTAACAGGGGGCAAGGCCAAAGGGACTGTGGCACACCCACATCACATGAAACAGGAAAATTGTTTTCTAGATTTGACATCCCAACCCACTTGGCCTCAGAGGAATTCCACATGATCCTCAAATTAAATTGAAATCCGACGTAGGAATACAGAATTCCTAGCCTGTGTAATGACAGCTCTCTGCTCCCAGGGCTTTGATCCTATCTCAGTTGAAGCAGAAGGAAAAGGTTGATATAAATAACATTAGCTAGAAAATCAGAACTCCAGGTAGGAGGATTTCTGAGCATGCAGCATTTAGTTGTGCTGTGAATTTTGGAGGCAGCAAGGAATCTTCCCTCAAAACATAGCATTTGCCTGGAAGATGTGGAAAGCCAAGGGTGAGTAACTGATCTCAGCCAAGCAGGGTCATTGCTTGGAGCTTGAATTCCCACATAATCAGGAATGTCAGGCTGGTGCACAGAAACATAGGGACAAGAAAGGGTGAATCCATCTGCTCATGTCTGTCTCTCTCCCTTCTTTTCTTCTCTTCCCTCAATTCCATCTTGGACTAAAGACCTTATCCCTTCAAACAACCTGTCAGAAACTAAACTACTTCTAGGTAAAATCTCAGCCTGAATGATGAAAGACTCTTAAAGAGAAAGACACTTAAATAGTCTAGGAATAAATATTTGAAGATCCTTATTATTATGTACACAACAGCAACTGCTTTCATCCTAAGCTTGAATGAAAATTGCAGGATGGAAAATGCAATTCACAGATGAATAAGCAGCAGTTGTCCTGCACTGCAAATGAGCCAGAGGAGGGAATCATGGAGCTGTGCACAACTACAGTCCATGGCTTTGGTATCTCCCTCATCACAGACGGGGAGCTCTGTCACTCACCAAATGAAGCTACAGAGGAAACTGCACCTCCACACCTGATTAACAAGTAACAAAAGATTCCTGTGCAGAGCAGAATGAGGGACACCAGGGAAGGCAAGTGGCAGCACAGGGAGGTGCAGGGTCTGCTCACCTTGTCCTGGCAAGTCACAGCTGCTTGCCAGCCCCAGGAGAGGCCACCACTTTCATCTCTCCTGGCTACAAAGAGCTGATGGGGCCAGGAGCCGGCCTTTGGAGCAGGGCTCTGGAGCAAGGCCCCATGTCAGCCCCATTGTTTGTCATGTGCTCTTCCAAGCCATCCATTCCCATCTCCCTGTGGCAGCCCCTTCATCAAGTGTGGTCAGAGCTTCGGGTCTGCAGTGGAACTTGAAGTCTTGGCAGATTCCTCATGCCTCTGGATTTCAAAGAGGACACCTCTGCAGGCCGGGGATCCATACTGGAGACTGGCCACTGCTTTTAAGACATGAGTGCTTTGCCCTAAAAATAGCGGTGCATACTGGAGAAAACAGAGACAACATTTTTGAACTCAGCTCTGGGGCACTGTTTACCCCTGAGGATATCCAGTAATGTTTCCTTCCAGGAGTAACTACTGGGAGATATCCAGGCATCTGCCTGGCTTGCAAGGATGTCAGGAGAAAAGCTCTCAACAAAGAGCTCTATCTTACATCATACATGCAGGGAGCCCCAGGGCTTTGGCATACCTTTGTGAGGAGCACATTCCTAAGTCGAGGGCTCTCTCTTCACAGGAACACCCTATCCTCCAGCACCAACACACTTAATCCACGGCCCCATCAGGCAGAACTTTCCACCACCCACAATTCCTTCGTGATGCAGTGAATTCTGTTTATAGCCAGATACACCACTGGCAACTGACTAATTACCCAGCAGAAAAAGCAGTGGAATGAGAGTCAAAGAGCCATTTCCCAGTGCCAAGTTCCCCAACTCTTCCTCCCTCTCCCTCCCTCTCTCTCCAGAAAAAGAAAATCAAAGAGATGGCATGTTTAGCACATGGAATTGCCTTGAGACCCAGCTGAAACCCTGGATCCACTCATTATTTTTCTTTTCAGAACTTCATAAACTGGGATCTGCCAGTTCAAATGCAAACAAAATGCAACAGTGATCTTGTAGCTCCTGAGGTTTCAAGTTCTATAGGTGTTCTTGTGCATTTCCCTGTTACAATTTCAATGGAATTGTTCCCTCTTTTGGTCCTGGTTATCTTTGAGAGATTTATCAGAACAATCCAGTCTGGTTTTGTAAATTTGAGTGCATATTGGTGATGCAAAATAGCTTTTTAGCTGGACACAATTTTTGGAAGGAGGAGATTCCATTTTCATGTATTTCTCTTAGGCTCATTCCAAAAAAAGGAAGCCAATCCTTGCCCTGTTTCGGACAGGTGGAGGAGAAAAATGGATGTAATGGACGTGTACCAAAACACATGCTGCAGAACCAGGCTCATTTGGTCTGGCAGGAGGCCCTGATGTGTCTGAAAAAACAGAAAGAATGACCCCCAGCCCACCAAGAACAAAGGCAGGAAAACCCAAACCCAGCATGAAGGGCAAGAGGTGAATTGGAGCTCCGCTGCCCCGTCCTGCTCTGTGCTGAACTCCCCGTGGGCCGATGCCGGCTGGGAGGAGCGTTCCCTTTGGGCTGTGGCAGCCCGACTGGTTTGGTGACTGCTGCATTTGCTTTTCCCTGGCCCCCGCACTCCAGGTGCTGCCCCTCATAATCCTAATCCATCCCCGTGGAGCAGTGCCCTGTCCTGCCTTCCTGCACAGCAGTGCACGCACCTCCTGGCTTTTCCGTATAATCAAGAGGAGGAAGATGATCCTGTGGCTGCAGGGAAGGATTAGAACTTGGAATCTGTGCCCTATTTTGGGCTATGCTGTTGGGCAAATTGAATTATCTACGCTTTCCATAGTTCCTTATAAAGAAACTTTACACTTGGAGATGAGGACATTATCCTACTTCCTTCCCTCTTTGAATTAAGTATCTGTCAATTCTTTGCGAAATGCAAAGGGACCAAAATCCCACACAAACACGCCTGCAGATACTTTTCAATGGATTTTATACCTAGAGGGTCCCATTGAAATGCAAATATCGGGCCCTTCCCAATTAAACAAGTTTCTGTACCACAGATAACCTAAGCTAAAGGAAGTGGAATAGTCCATATGGAAATAACCATCCTATTCAAAACATTATTGAAACTAATACCTTTCAGTGCACCTGGAAAGGAATTGTTGATAGCAAAGCACCGGTGGAGCACAAAGCCAGAGGGAAGTGCCTCTTGGAGCCACTTTTCGGTGCCGTCTCAAGGTCTTGGGAGCACTGGAGAGACACCAGCAGGGCCATCACCTGCCCTGAGCTGGCAGAGGAGATGGGGGGAGATCCACAGGTGAGAGGATCCATCCCAGCTGTCACAGCTCTCTCGGAGGTAAAAGCTAATCCTGCTGGAACTGCTTCATCCCTTCGGGAACACCGGTGCTGCTGCTGGATGTGGCAGAGGCACCGAAGTAGGAAGGACTCAGGAAGAAAAAATCTGCTGTACTGTCTCCTGCCATCAAAGCTGTGTCAGAAGAATGGATTTGTGTGTGTGTTTTCCTAAAGACACAAACCCGTATGTGCTGATCCCATTTTAGCCCATTTAAGGGTCCAGCCAACAAAATCACTTTTGGTTCAATGTTTTCTTGGAAGCGTGTGGGGCACTGACCCCAATATCTCAAAGCAAAGTCACAGCTATTCTGCAAAACCTGGGATCAGTTTTTCCAACCAGTGCCCCATTTCAGCTGTGGAAAATCACTGTCTAAATGTGCAAATACCGTTTTTCATCAGTGTAACAACACACTACAGCTACAATACACCTGGTTGTAGCTCATTTAATTAAGGAGCCTAATTTCCCTCAAATGTCTGCTAAGGCATCACACAGCTGTTCCATTTCAGAGTGCATTAGTACATGAGGCTCTAAGCCTAAAAGCTAATTTTTAACTTGACCTAGTAATGTCAGTAATAACAACTGTGATTACTGTCTTGTGAATCAGAACCTTAAAATAATTAGCATCAAAGACTAACTAGTACCTTGCTAAATTCATTATCAGCCCTAAACACTCAGCACTGAATTGAACTTTAAACTGAATGCTGGTGTGGGCTTTCCTCCACACACATTGGAGGCAGCGTTTTAACAAATTTAATTTGGAAATGTAGTTAAATGTTTTGATCACCAATCTTTTCTTGGAGGAAGAAACAGTGGTATTAGCACAAAGTACAATTTGATTAAAACCCACAAGCTATTTTATGTGGTCCCTGCTGTGTTTGGAGCACATAGTTGCCCCCAGCTGGGGAATTGCTGCAGGAATTACTACACTGACCCAAACCTGTGGCCAATGAAGCCTATTAAACTCTTAGTGGACAGCTCTGGGGCCTTCTGAGGGTGACAGCAAACCAGCAGGCTTTGGGAAAGGAAGCTTGGGTAAACCTTGACACAGGAGATTCCTCAATGCCTTTCCACCCCAAGAGGAAATCACAGCCTCACACTTTTTGCATCCCTTTTTGAGAGTCATCCTTTTCTCCGAGGTCAGACAGAGACTCAGCTGTCCTCTGCCTCTGAAAAGGAGATAGCTGTTCCTTAGGAGGTGACTGTCACTCCTGGTAAGTGAAGGAGTAAGAAGAGAGGCTCAGAGCCCTGCTTTCCCCAGGGACTGCCCCCCCTCCAACAGCTGCAGGAGAAACAAAAACCGTTCTCAAAAGTCAGCAGCAAAGGAGGAGACAGAAGGGCTTTGAAGCGTAGCTCTTCCTCTTGGATCAAGTGGGAAGAGGTGGGATCACGACAAGTGCCTGTGAGCAGCCAGGAATTATGGACATGAAAGCGGGATGACTTGGAGGAGGTCAGGAGCCCTCAGCAGCACGGGGTTTTTCCTCAGGGACCCTCCAGCTTGCCCGTGACCATCTCATTTTGTGGCTCACATGCCTGTTGCTGACAGCTGCAGCTCCCTGCTGATGCCCCACACAGCGGAGGATTTGGAGGCCACACCTGACAGACGGAGCCGAGCCAGGCTGGTGGCTGTCTCTTAGGCTCATTCCACCCCAGCTGGGAACCAGAGACAAACCAGAGGTGAGAGCTGCTGAAGCTGGCAGGAATCACTTATCCTGTGTATGTGCCACAGAGAGGAACAACCAGAACACCAGTCCCTTAGCAATAAACAATATTTCAGGCATCACGAACCCGCAGGAGAGCTCTACTGGTGAAAGATTTATAGTTGTTATTAATATCTGTCGAGTCCAAGCTGAGACCTGAAGCTCAGTCTGCACTTGAACCTTCTCCAGGTGCTCAGATTTCCTGATGTGGATCTGCCTGACAAAACAACAACAGCAAAGGCCTGAAATCATGCTGTTGATTTGGAGAAGAATTTCCTCCTCGCATCCAGGAAAGTTCAGAGAAGAAATCACTCACCTGGGATGCATAGCTGTTAATACCTTCTCACAAGCTTTCCCACCCACAGAATGAAAAGCAAAATCCAGTTGGCTTTGGGGTATAAACCAAATTAGAAACAGGGTAGGGAAACCTACCTAGTACCCACAAGGAGTTTGGCTAAAGAACTGTGATGCTTCTGAACATTTGACTTGATATTCTCCCACAGAAAATGAGAGGGAGGCCAAAGCCTAAACATTTAATTGCTTTTAAAAAGGTACTAAAAGCCTTAAAGCCAGTTTTGGAGATTCTGCAAATTTTGTCCTGATGCAATAAAAACAAATAAAAATTCCCAGTTCTAATAATGTTGGAAGTCAGATATCCTAAATGTCCTCTTTCTTTTATTTATCCCAGCTGCCACATTATCACAGTCTGTTGTGAGTGAATCTAAGAGCAGTCGTGGTCAGTATCCATGAAAAGGATCCTTAAAAGAAAACAAAATCTCTTTGATGTGAAAAGTTAAAGGTCAGATCACTCCCATTTTTTTAGGACACAGCATTGCATTGGGAAACTCTGGCTGTAAAAAAATTCTCTGAGCTCACTTGGATTCACAGAAGGTCCTAGACGAGGTTTTACATGGATATGAGCACCTTAGCCAATATTCAGCCTGGACTATTAGAATTTTATTTTGTTTCTATTATTAATTGCATTCATTACTCGCAGGGCCCAGGGCTTTCAGCCCGAGCCTCCTGCACAGCCCTGACTGCTCCAAGGTTTCCTTCCCTCCAGAACTGTCTTCTGCAAAGCCTCCTGGCCAAGCAGATCCTGCACCCTCCTCACTAGCAGGGGGGTTTGGAGCAGTTCTCCTGGCCTTACAAGTCAGCCAGCAGTGAGGCTGCAGCTCCCTGCAGGGCTCCAAAACCTCCTGCGAGGGTGGAGCAGGAAGAGGCTCCTGCAGTTCCCCTGCCAGCTGTCAGGAGGGATGCCCAGCACCACGAACGGCAGAGTCAGGCAGCCATGAACGGAGAGGGAGAATGGATGCTTGGAGGTGAAAGGGAAGGGAGAGGAGGGAAAGAAAAGGAAGGAATAGAAAGGGGTGCAGGGAAACTGGGCTTAAAAAAAATTAGGGAACTTCTGGAATGTACTTCTGCCCAGTTTCCTAGGGATGGTACGTGCAGAACGGGTGAAAATAACAGCAGAAGAGCAGGTCTCTGGTTCACCTGGAAGGAGAGAGGTGCACAGGCACTTACGTAGCCTATGTGAAAGAAAAAATTTGGCTCTGATGTATTTGGTGTCAGCTCCTCTGTGCATCCACAAGTGGA
This sequence comes from Pardalotus punctatus, assembly GCA_013400915.1. NCBI lineage: Eukaryota > Metazoa > Chordata > Aves > Passeriformes > Pardalotidae > Pardalotus > Pardalotus punctatus. The sequence continues at coordinate 37,044 of VZTX01020263.1, read as the reverse complement.
TTTCCAGTCTTCATGCAGAAATCTTTGCATCCTTCCCATACAAAGCCACACCTGAGTTACATGCGGGACTCCTTGACAGTCACATTTTATATCCCATTCCTTTTCCTCCCAACAAACAAAATGTCATTCATTGCTGCTTCACAGGACTTGATTCAGAATGGAATGAAAATAATTCAACATAAATACAACAGTTTCCAGCACTTAGAGAAACGGCCCATGGAGACCAGTTTGCTTCAGGGTTTTGCTTTCTGGACACCATGAGAAATGGGCTGGGGAGAAGTCGCTCTCCACAGGAGTTTGTGCGCTGGTGCTAATCTTCATCTTGCACTCATCTTTGGACAGCAGTGTGGGAGAAACTGAAACATGGGGCAAAGACTCTCATCTGAGTAAACAACATCAACAGCTGAGGCTTTTACACCCTGTCTGGCATTGGCCAGCGATGAAGGATTTCTCTGCAGCCACAAACCTGTTGTTCCACCTCCGTCCATGCACAGACCTATTCACAAATACACACACAGATTTTGGGGGCTCATTCTTACACGTCAGCCCTTGCTTTCCCCCATCACCCATGTCCTGTGGCATTGCTGCACTGACCCCAGTGCTTGGTGACCCTCAGCTGCTCCTTCAAGGAGAAGAGGACAAGGGCTATTCCTCCCTCCCGAGCTTGCCTTGAAGCATTTAGGCACGGCTGCTCATTTAACCTGCCAGCACTGGGTCGACCTTCGCCCCGCCCGGGGCCCAGACCCTCAGGGAGTGTGAGCTGTTGCCACCTCTCTGGAGAACTGCTGTGATGGCTCCGTGCCATCCTGCTGGTGCAAACAATACTTCAAGAATCCTTTCAGGTGTGTTATTAATTCACAGGGAAAGCTGCTGGTAGATTTTCATTGCATAACACAGCCAACCTCAGGACCAAAACAGAATGGAGGTGTTTAATCAGAGCAGTCCCCTCCAGTTCCCACGTCAGGGAGCTGAGCCAGATCTACATCTGAGCTCTGATGCTCGCGAGCTGAAGGGACCTGGGGTTCTCCAAGCTGCTTTAAGCATCCATCAAAACAACTGTAAATGAGTTATGTTTCAAGTATGCAAGAACTTGCTTCTCCATGCCAAAAAACGATTAGTGTTCTCAGGCTTCCAGCAATGCAAAGCAGAGTCTGCAATGTCCTGATGAGAGATAGATGCATTTCCTCTTAGACAATTAATATTAGGGGTGGGTTTTATTGCTATTCTTTTTTATGTTGTTAACATCCTACCCTCTTTCCTGGTTCCTCCCAAAGAGCTACAATGCAATTTGCAAAACTCCCCTTTGTAAAATGTAAACATTTACTAAACATTGTCTTTCCACTTTGTATTATGACAAAAGAATAGAAGTCAAGATGTTAAATATATTTCTGTATTTGCATCTGAAAGCCCCAGGCCTTCCTGAACATACTTGCAGATAACTTCTGCTGTTTCCAGCACATTGTTACCTTTTTCTGTGGATCATCAGCTTCATGAAAATCCAAGGGTGAGGTCTTTGCTGGAAGGCTGCGTAGGACCCACCTACCACCCAGTGCCTTACCAATGTATCCATCCATGTTGTTCCACCTGATTGTTTCATCCTGAGACATTCCCAGCCTGGCTCCCAAATGCTCCGCTGGTATTCAAGAACCAGAGCCTTTTGTCCAGTGCAATTCCAGCTAAACCAGAGGCTGAAGCAGTGACTGCAGAGGGCATTCCTAGAGCTGCCAGGCACTTTGGCAGCAAAGCCTCAGGTTGGGGGATGATCCTGCTGTCCCTGTGGGGTGACCAGGCTGTCCCCGCTGTCCCAGGGCTGTGTGTGCTGCAGGACAGAGCAGGGGCTGCCCAGGCTGCCCAGGAGGGCAGCGAGTGCTGACAGACCCCGAGTGCAGTGCACAAACCACCGGCAAACCAAAAACCCTCCCAAGTGCTCTCTGAAGCCAGAAACACCTGGAAACACTTCAATCACCTCCCTCATCTCCACTACATAGAAGAAATCCAGTGGCTTCATCAACGCTGCCTTTGCCAGAAGCAATGAAAACAGGACCTTCAGCCCAGTTGGGACGGAGCCTGGAGTGCCCAAAGCTCCTGCTCCAGCTGCCCAAAAGCCCTCCCTGTGGCCCCAGCAGAGCGTGGCCACCTCAGCCCCTTCAGCCGCGTGCCCACCCCAGTCTTGTGTTCTCTCCTTTTGCGTTTGCCTCTCTCTGCTGGCTGTAAACACGATCCTGTATTTCATAGATGGTAAGAGATGACACCACATCCATTGATGTTGTAACGTTCTCCAAGGGCGTAAAATAAAACTGCTTCTGTGTTCTGTATCCCTAAGCAAATGCCTTTCCTTTCCCTTTCTTCCTTGTTATTTTGTGCATGTGCGCGCACATGTATTTTTTCAGGAGTAAACATACATTACACATACACACACACATTCTTTAAGTGCTGTTATTTGGAAAATGTCCAGTTAAAATTCCTACTAAATAAGTAAACATCATTTAAAGAAGAACTGCTTAGCATCACTTGGTATTTTTTCTAAAAATAATAAGAAAATCCAAAATATGAGGGTGTAAGAAGAGCTGCCCGGACTGACTCGCTAATACAGATGTGACTTTGGAACATGAATTTACAAAACTGATTGAAGCAAAGGAGGGAAGACTGATTTTTTTCTAGAGCTATAGGAACGGCTTCAGAGCTTAAATCTTTTTTAAAATCACACCACAACCACAGGGGCCATCTTCATGAAATTTTAGGAGAGAGGTGGGGCTGTTTGTTTGTTTTAAATAGCCTGTTAACCTCTGCTGCTGCTGCAGACAAAGCCTTAGGCCAATCCTGCAAACACCTCTGGTATTGTTCAGAGCAGTCGCTTTTGCACCTGCCAGGAAATTTGTAAGATCAGAGACGCAGATCCACCTCCCGCAACCTCTTTGCCTTCCTGGAAACTCCCCCAGAATAGCTGACTGGGTAGGATTAGGCTCTTGCTTTGGAGGCTGATTATGTGATCTCTGTTTCTTCCAGGCCTGCCAGCCAGGGCTCACCTCCAGATGAATATTTCAGCACGTGCTTAACCTTAAGCAATGAGATACTCATGCTTATAGTTAAGTATAGGCTTAAAAATTTTGTTGGAAGCAAATCACAAGCACATTCTTACATACTTCTCTGGGCTGGGCCTAACCAGAGTTCTGTTAAAACAGTCTTTTTTTTTTTTTTCTCCCAACACTTACCCATCACTGTAATTTCCCTCCTCAACCACCCTCTCCAACTGCTTCATTCCAGTGAAACTGCGGGGAAATGACATTTTCTTCTACAGCAGGCAAATCATAATTGACAACAACCATTAAACTGGGCATGAATTTTCAGGAAGAGGTGATATCTTTTATTTAGCTCAGCTCTGCCAGGCTAACTGTACACAGGGCTCTGTCCAAGATCTCTCTCCCTAAAACATCTCCTCTCACACATCTTGCACTCCCACAGCACTGCACGACTCCAGGCGCACACCGAGGGTTTATGGGGCTGGGGGGAAGCTGCCTCCTCTGTTAAGAATCCAGGAAAACAGAAGGAATGCAGAGTGCTGCTCCTGCCTAGCAGAGAGTTAATATCCTTGCACATGAGCCATTTCACCTACAGCAAGAAGTGAAAGCATGCGACTACACCCAACGAATGATCACAGAGCACCCTGCAGGGAATCTGCTTCCATTTCAAAGGGAGAGATCAAAACCCACACAGAAGAAGAGAAGGGGGGGGAGAAAAAGAAAGAAAGAAAGAAAGAAGAAAGAAAGAAAGAAAGAAAGAAAGAAAGAAAGAAAGAAAGAAAGAAAGAAAGAAAAAAAGAAAGAAAAAAAGAAAGAAAAGAAAAAGAAAAAGAAAAAGAAAAAGAAAAAGAAAAAGAAAAAGAAAAAGAAAAAGAAAAAGAAAAAGAAAAAGAAAAAGAAAAAGAAAAAGACGCTCCCAGCCTGTGCATGAGATCAATATTGGGCCCAGCCTCAGAAGATTTCAGAGAGGAAGGGAGAGATATGGGTGGAAGAATCATAGAGAGCCTTCAGTGCCGGATTATTTATGTGCTACATTTGATCCTACACACCAAAATAAATGGGAGGTTTGCCACCAACTTCAATGGAAGCAGAAACAAGTCCTATCACCTTGAGGTTTATTGGCTGTCCGCAGAAAGTTTTAAATTTTATATAGAAATTAAACAGAGGGTAATTTGACAGTTTAATAGTGGTTTTTACATTAAAAGAGACACAAATTTATCCTTTGGGTTTTGAGATTATTTTGTCCCTTGCCCGTTGTTTTTTTAAAGAAGGATTCTCATGTTTCAAGGGAAGACTGATAAAAATGGGACATTCCTGTGCATAGAAAAAAGAAACTTAAAGCACAGTCAGGCCCTACGTGCCTCACTCAAGGCTCAGTAGTTTGAAGCAGTTGGCATTAGTGGTAGCAGTAAATTAGCCATCCTGTAAGTGCTCCACTCCTCTGCCAAAAACAAAGACTCTCCTAACTTGAACTATGCCAAATAGGGCATTTGACCATGAAAAATGACTTTAAAGAGATGAAAAAAAAAATTGTTGTAATCAAATCATGTATTTGGCAATCATCAGCTGGTCCAAAAAGTGAGGAATCTGCCCTGAGCGACAGAACCAGGCTCAGGACTCCCTGAAGCTCCAGCTCCTCAGGATGTCCAGACCCAAACTGATGTGGAAAAGCCTGAGTAAATGACTTCCCAACCCCTTGGTCACTTAATCATTAATTATTAAATTAATCCACTCATCGAAGCCAGTTAGTGCCAGTGCATTGGCCTCAGAAGCCTGATGGCAGATATTTAAAGCCAGGACAACAATCTCACTTCCATCAATATGAAGCTCAGTAAAACAATCTATTTCCAGTTAGTTTGATTCATTTCTTTGGAAATCCAAATTACTCTGAGTGTCATCTCCTGATCTCCGAGCAGACCGGGACAGGACCCAGAGTCTGGTGGGGATCTGTCAATCCAGCAGCTGCACAGGATGGAGAAGGCAGATGGGAAATGACAGAGCTGGGGAGCAGCAGGAGAAATGCAAGACCACAGCAGCCACCCAGCATCACCTGCCCCCTTAAAGAGGCCTTTTCCAGCCATCCTGGGGGACCCTTGGAAAAAGGAGTTATCCACTGGTGTCCCACCCAGCACTTGCAGAAAGTGGCGGTGCCCACAGCTCTCTTCCCCCGCACCCCACAGGGACATCTCCCTGTGTCACCCTTCACACATGGGACAGCTCAGTCCTGGGGACAACAATCGCCCATGAGCTGCCATGGGGCAAGAGCAACCCCTGGAGCAGAGGCAGATGGGAGAGGGGATGCAAGTGGGACAGGAGGAAACATTTGATGTTCACACAGGAATGAAAAAACTCTGGTTCTTCCTTCTCCCACTAAAAAATTCCACCACCTAGGACTGTATTATTTCTTATGAAAATACAGGACAATCCTTTTTCTGGGCAACAACAACAACAACAACAACAACAAAAGTCTTTAAAATCAACCGTGAAAAATACAGCATGACCAAAACGATTTGAAATTTTGCCATGTTCTGTAATGAGGTGGGGTTTTTTTTTGATTGCTGATTTGGGGGAGGAGGGAAGAAGAAGAGCAGCAAAAACATTTCAAATCAGCCTAAAAGGATTTTTTTTTCCCCTCTCCTGAGATTTTTCCACTTCAGTCAGTGCACCGGAGAACAGCTCACTCCCACAGCCCTGACACTTCCAGCCCCCCCAGCAGCAGCACTGAGGGATTTCTAACACTAAATAGCTTGAGCAGAAACCTGTCCTGAGGCAGGGGGGCTGGAGCTGCCCTCCATGGGCCACATGGACACCACGTTTGGGCCCCGAATTTCTCTGCCAGAATCCGGGGCAGCCTGGACAGTGCGCTCCAGCCGGTGGCTGCTCCGAGAGGAGACAAGCCTCTGCTGCTGGATGCATAATCTCCAATTTATACAAAGCTTTGAAAGGCATCCAACGGTCTAATTGGGAGGCCCTTAAATTAAAGTGGGGATGGGATTTGGAATCCACTTTAGAGCCTGCAGTTTGGAGGGAAGCATGGGGATCCATTTCATCTGTGTTGATATCAAGGGAGCCCAATATGAATGTTTTCTGGCACTTTTATTCCTCCAGCCCTGGGGTTTACATGAGGGTTGGCTTTTTGTTCAGGTTTTTTTCTTTCTCTGTTGTTTTTTTGCACTCTAAAGCTTCTTCCAAGTGTAATTTTGGAAGAGGGGTGTTACTGCAGTGTCTGGGGCACTACCATTTCCCTCAGGTCTGCCGCTGGACCATGGCGCTGCCCCACGCCTGTCCCCTCACTGGTGGCACTGCCCTGCCCAGGTGGGACATTGGCAAAGCTGGGTTGTGGATGTGCTGCCAGGGAGCCGAGGGTAAGGGGAGCTGTGCCCATCACAGCAGCCTCAGGGCTCCTCTCAGGGATGGCTCTGTCCCCCCTGCATGTCCACAGCTCCGGTGTTAGCAGCACACCACGGCCTCTGGCCTGGGGCCTGGGAGACAGCTCTGGAATGACTTTATTGCCTGCCCTCAGGAAATCTGCTGTCCTAAGCCACCATGTCACAGCTGAGGCAGAGGCTGGGGGCAAGAAGAGGGGATGGGCAGGAGATGATCTTCATTTGCACATCTGCCTTTAATTGGACTCTGCTGGAATATTGAGTCATTTTGCATCACTCCTGGCCAGGGTCGGACCTCCGTCCCTGACAGGGACCCCGTGGCTGAACATGTCCCACCACCCTTCATTCCCAGTGCAAATCAGCATTTTTTATTCCCTAGCCAAAGAAATACGTATATTCCTATTTCACAGGATCCCAAAGCCGAAGGAGATGCTTATTTCCAACGTGTCCCACTATGGCGAGTGAACCACACCTAAAGGTGAGAGACTGCAAGGTGAAAATTCACCATTCCAATGTGCTTTTTCCTTTTAGGTCTGACAGATAACCTACAATACACTGGGAAAGGAGGGCTCCACGTGGGCTCTCCACAGCCCCCTCCCCAGCTGCCACAGCACGGCCAGACTGCAGCGAAGCCAGGCTGATTTATGGCTCTGGAGAGCTGACCTCAGCATCCTGAGAGTGCTGGAACGTGTCAGCAGCTGTTAAATGCAGCCGCTTCTCCTCCTAATCTTTGAATAAAATATTCAGCAAGCAGCCAGAAGGAAAATGATTTGAGGGAGTGGGAGTTTTCCCAACTTTGTATTTTTGCCACCAGAACAGAGTATTGTTCCTCCTCGCCACTTAAAGTGGTTTATGCTCACAAAAGCCCTGCAACAACAATGCTGTGCGTGCACAGGAAATTCCCTTCACGTCTCAGTGACACAAGGAGGAGGAACGGGGATTGTACAATGAATGTAGAAATATAAACATGAGAAATGATCTCATTTGTGCCAGCATTCCCAATGATTGTGAGGGTTTGTGGCCAGAATTTCTCCTGTGGCTTTATTTCTGCTCTCTTCTCCCATGTGCTGTATGCTCTGATCAAAAAACAGGATAGGATCTTAAATGAGACTTGGAGTCATGTCATGTGCTTTCCCTCCGAGTCCTAAACCTCTTTCTTGGCCAAGCACCACAGTCATTCTCATTCTCCCAGAGCTGGGAAGGAAGGTTGGCTTTGGCCCTGTCCCCACAGGGAGCAATGGTGCTGGTTGGATGCTCTGGTAGAAATTCCCTGGTGGGAATTACACACGTGTATGAAAATAAGAGATAAGCTTGAGGCTAAAGTCCTGGCATGAGATGCAGAAAAACTCGCCCTCACCTCCCAGCCCTCCTTCGGTGACACCTGGCTAATCCTGGGAACACACACATTACCTTCATCCCCCAGCTGCGGCAGGGCCAAGTGTTCCGGGTGTTTCTCACCTCTCCAGAAAAGCCAGCTGGGACACTCCATCCCCCCTTCCTGTGACCCCAGAGCTCTGCCTCACTCGGGATGACCCCCTGGTGAACACACCTTCGCCCTACACCAGCTCTTTCTGGCCAGCGAGTCACAAATCCATGGATATCCTAACCTGGGCAGAGGTGGCGGAACTGCCACTATTTAGCAAGAACGCTTATATTTGGCAAGAAACTGTGACATTTTGTGAGTGTCTGTGCGTGGGCTCGGCTTCAGAAGGACAATTTCACACAGAAAGAAAATTAGTCAGAATGGTTTGTTTCAGTTTAAGGGGAAAAAATCCTTCCACAGGATTTGTTTACTTGTGAAACTAATAAGAATTTGACCCTTTTGACACCCGAGTACCTGCTACTTTATCCTGCCTTGGGGTCACAATAAGCATCAGGGACCCTGAGAGCAGACTTGGGAAGTCCCAGGACTCCAGGCCCTGGAGCAGGAGCATGGCCCCCACCCAAATGGATTTCCACCCAGGGACAGCAAAGGTGGAAGCTGTGCCTGCAGCTACATCCTGCCAATCTTTGCGCCTGGAAAAAAGTGCCCAAAAGGTTACCCTGAAACCATCGCCTTGGGGGGGACCTGGCTGTTCAGCTGAGGCTCTTGGCTCTGGGGAGCCCCGCTTTGAGCTCCACGTGTTGGCCAACAAGCTCCACATGCTCCCGGCTCCCCGCCCAGGGCCGTCCCTGCCTGCGTGTGGTGCACAGCACCCACCTTCCTCCAGCACCCGGCACAGCAGCTCGGCACAGCTGCCCCCTCCTCCCAGGAAAAGGTGGCTGTCGCTCGGTGGCTGCCTCCTGCTCCTCTGCCAGTCCCCTCCGTCATTAAATTAACACCTCGTTAGAAAATGCAAGCTGCTTTGTTCCTACAAATGGTGCTGGAGGGTGTTTACTTTCCTAATGAATATCCTGTGTAGAATGGAAATCTGTCCCTGGCAGTCCTTAACAAGTGCTTCATTAAGCCGTTTGAAAAAATGTTCCTTTCTCTTCTCCTTTGAACAGGTTATGCTTTGCTCTTTTAAGCTGGTTTTTGGCTGCCTCCCCATACCTGAGAGGATGGGTGGAGAGGTGGCCATCTGCTCCCAGGGCAAGCAGCTTTTCCAATCCCCAGCAACAGGAAATGTGCTGATAACCAGTGCAGCCTCTCCACCGGGTGAGACAGCATCCCTCTGCTCCCAGGAACAGTCTGGCACCCCGGCAGTGCACCGGAGAGAGCAGCACTCACCTGCGAGTGGAGCTACGGAGTTCACACTCTTACAATTCCACCACAAAACGAGGGGAGCTCAGCAGCAAACAAGAAATGTGAAAAGAGCGGCATGGTGGATGGAGGGGGCAGATGACCAAAGTGAGGTTAGGCATGGACTTCTTAAAATAGTTTTGAGGGTAATACTTAACAGCAGACCCTCGGGTTTAAATGTGATTTTGTCTGTGTGAGTAATGACAATTAAAATTGCTTATAATTCTGTTTAATAAAGCTCAGGTTGCAAACTGAAAGCTTGGGGCTAAAAGCATGTTTGATGAAGCTCGTTCCCCAAGCAGTACTGGAAATAGTTACCACACTGGTTGTCTTTCACCCAAGACCTAAGGAAAGGCCACAGGACAGAAAACATGTGCAGCATCCTCACAGCGCAGGTCTCTCTTTTAAGAGACCTGATCCCCTCTCAGTGCAGAGGTGCCAATACAACGCAGATATGACAAAAAGCCAGAAAAAACACGTTTCAGTAAAATTGTGTGCTGTTCTTCCCACTGGTGGTTTAGCCCTTGGGATCTTCACCCAGCTTGGCACCAGCCACCCAGCCCTGACCTTGGATGGCAGGGCCTGCACTCTGCCCTTGGGATATTTAATTGTCCAGCACACAGCTTAGAAACTTGAGAGGAAATGTTTGCTCTGCATTGGACCCTCTACCGGCATTTAAACCAAATGTTATAATGGAGTAGGGGGGTTTTGTGTGTGTTTGAGGCTGTTTTGGTGGTTGAGGTGGTTTTTTCCCTTTATTTCTTTTTCTGTTAATACTGCATGGTGAAAAGCTGCCATCCAGGCCACCAGGCAATACCTACAAACCTGAGAGACACACGAGACACAAAAACTGCAGTGAAATCAGTGTGCATGTAGGATAAGCTCCAAATCTGAACCCAAACAAGCAGCTGACAACATAAAACCAGCATTTGCAGATTGAGGAAATCAGCCAACTTCTTACCAGTCATCCCATTAGGACAAGTTCCCTTGTTACAGCTATATTGATAGAGGAGAGGATAATTAACCACCCAATGTCTGTACTGTACCAGTGATTGTCCAGTGTTATCTGACAGTGGTGTCAGAGATAACACTGCACAATGACCTGTTTGGAAAGGTGGGTGAAGTGGAAAGAAGCACTGGAAAGTTTGCATGAAAAAAATATTGGCACTAATCAGATGCTAAGCCACTAAATTCAGCTGTTCCACATAAAAACCCATTGGACTTGGAAAGTTTTCCTAACAGAGGATACATAACTTTGATGGAAAGATTGGTATCCCAGTGGCTGCACTTTCCCTTTGCTCCATCTCTTAGTTCAAAAGAGAGAAAAAGGAATTCATCTGCCACTGGCCATTGAAAGGAATAGGTATTTAGAAACCACAACATGGAAAGCAGAGGGAAAATAGCTGAAGAACCCCAAAACACCAGACACAGAGCAAGGGAGATCATGTCAAGCAATTCTCTTAGCAAAATCTGAATCCAAATTCTGGCCACCCAATCTGGGAGAGGAATAGTTCCAAACCAAGGGGGAAAAAAAAAAAGTTCTTATAACCTAGAGAAAATAATTTAAAGAATAAACACCTAAGTCCAGTCTAACAGCCTGCAAGAGCCTGCCCTAAATCTGTTTGGTGGTTGAGGTGGTGTGGCCAGATGATTCCAGCTGGCACATCCATAGGTCACCTCCAGCACTCAGACTGAATCAGCATTGCCATTATCGACTAACACATGAACCAGGGTTAAATACTTATGAACCAGGATGGGCTTCATCCTGCCCTTAGTCACCCACAGCCACTAGGAATAGCTTTCCCAAAACCACTGGAGTCACACATCTCTAGTAACTGAGATAAGAATCTAATGTGATACCTCTGAGGATTTTTTTTTGTTGCTCTCCACTTTCTATGAGTTAATGAGCAGCTTTGACTCTATCAGAAAAGTGGAGAGATGTGCAGCGTAACAAATTGTGCTTGCATCTCTATTCCACATCTATTGGGTCAAAAAGGGCAAGTTTGACTTTATGACACACCCAAAAGAGGGTGAGAAAATTACACAAAGACTTGTTTAAAAATGTTATTTCTAGGAATTTTTTCCTCTGAGCTGCAGTGGCTGTCTATCAGCCCCGCATGCTGTGGGAACAAAGGTAAAAATGAAATTTGGATTCAAAAGGCCGTGTTTTACACATACATTGCTCTTACTCAGTAGCGTAAAGTTACACAGGGAGGAGGACAGGACAGAGCTGGGACAGTCCTCCTTACCACCACTCCTGCAAAACCATCCACATTAGAATGTGTGCTTGAGCACGGTTTAATATACACTAAAAAAATATCTTCAAAGGCAGGCAGGAAACAAAACTGATTTGTTGTCCTGTTCCTGGAGAGGAAAGGAAGGTATGACATGATGAAAGTCCTCTCACTCCCTGTTCCTGCAAGCCTTCCAAAACAAGATCTTGAATAGGTTTTACTGGGCCTCAACATCTCTTCAAGGTTGGGTTAATGAATCATGTCTAATGCTGGAGGCATTGGCAGAAAGCTTGTCAACCTGCTTCACGTTTTATTCACTTGCCATAAGTTTGGGGGAAGAAAATGGAATAGTACATGAAAAGAGAGGAGGAAGAGGAGTTTGTTCTTCAGCAGAGTGAAAAAAGGGTACAAGAAGGGAAAGAAATCAAGCAGAGAAACAAGCAGTAAGCTCATCAATAAACCAAACTGATAAAAGAAACCCATCAAAACTGACCCAGAGGAGTCCAAACATCATCCCTGAATGTTTACATCAGCAGAGAAAAAGGGACACAGGAATGGCTCCTTGAGCCACCTTTCCTCAACAGAGCTCTTGTTGACTTCCTGCACCTGTGTGGAAAAGGCACAGTGAAAAGTACCACTTTCTCAGCTAAGGGAAGGTCCCAATGCCTCCTACAGAAAACAACAACAATTTGAGATGCTCAGGAAACTGGAAAAGCAGGATACTGTGTGGTAGGGGAGAAAAAGCAAAAACTTGGAACTACGTGATAGCTCTCTGTGGCCCTTCCTACACCATATCTGACCCTATCCCCTTTCCTTCTTTCAGCTTCTTAAAAGACATTGATCAGAAATTCCACCTGTTACAGCCCTGTATAATTTTGTAGAAAACCAGGACAAAACCCAGAAGGTTTTCCTGCACAACTGCAGGAACAGCCCCACTATTGCAAGAGAGCTTTCACAAGGCTCATACTGTGGGGTGAAGCTGTCCCTTGGCTCACACCACTAGAGCTCTTACCCTGCCCAGCGCTGCCACCAGCTTTGAGGGCTGGCCTTCGGGACCACCCTCAGGGCCCTGGCTTTTACCTGGAGACTGGGACAGCACAGGGCCAGGCAGTGGGGAACTGTGCTACCACCCCCAGATGGAGAGGGCTGCTGTCACAGCAGGGACACGTGCCCAGAAAGTCCAAATCCTTTCTTTCAGCTTCTATCTTCCCTTCCTTCTCCTGATGGTGGATCTTTTTCCAGTCACATTATTCCAAGAAACTCTTATTTTTGCAAGAACTCTGGTATCATCCCTATTAGATGATAAACATTTATAAGCCAAAGCATAATTCCAAATACTTAGCCCTTGGTTAAACACTAGAAAGTAAAGGTCAAACTGTAAACATCAGTATTTTTGTAAAGATTGTGCACATTCATGTTTTGAATTCTTGTTTTCCTTAAGTAAACCCCAGGCAAGAGATAACAGATGCCTAATTTCAAAGACCCTGGAACTTCTAATTTGGCACGCAATGGCATGCACTGTAATGGCGTTTACAGAGGCGCTCTCTGAAGCGTTCACACATGAAAAATTAAAGTGAAGAGAGTTTGTTTTATTTAAATGAAACCTATTTTCAGAAACCTTTTATCCAGCCATAAACTGCTGTGCAGCAAAAGATCAACATTTGTGCCTCCAAGTTTTCTTCCTAAATAACAAGCCAGCAAGACAGCGTGTTCTGCCTCAAAGGACCATTAGGAAAGTATTTTTTTGCTGGGGGGTGTTATGGGGATGCTTGCTACTCAGACAGATAAAGACAGCTTAATGTTCTTGCAAAGCCGAGCGCTCAGAAGTGAGAAAAAGGCAGAATTACGGTAAATGGAGCGATTTTCCCGGCCCTCATGCATGCGCACGATGCCAGCACACTCCCATTGTCCCGGCACGGTGCTTGTCCCGGGCTCGGCGTTCGGTACCCGGTGTGAGCTCCAGCACACCCCGTGCGCCCCCAGACCCCCTTTAGCCCCCAGGACTCCACCCAGAGGCAGAGTCAGCAGTGCCTCGGTGTGCCACGGCCCGCGGGATGTGATTGCTTAGGCACAGCACAAACATGAATTTATCTTAGCGAGAGAAGGGATGAGATTTCCCCAATTTGACAGGCTGGGAAGCAAAGAAGGAAAAGATGAGCTAAAGCATCCATGGCAGTGGGGACAGTGCAATCAGGCATGCCAAAGATTTTTCATTTTCCGGAGATCTACAATGGTATTTTCTGCATTGCAGCTCTCCTGAGCTTCTCCTGCAACTGCTCAGGTTTTCAGGTCAGTACCCTGGGTCTCAAGTCACATACCCAGAATATGAGGAACACTTAAATTAGTGGCCACCCATAAAGAGTTTGGTTTAAGTAACTTGACTGGAATCACTCTGGCAGAAGCACTGAAAGTGCTAATTCCCTAGTGAACATCTGAACAGCCTTTAATACTTTTTCCTCTTTCCACAAACCCCCACCTCACTCACCATTCATCTTTCCACTCCTGCCAGAAACGGGGTAGAGATCCTTGGACAATGGTGCCTTTTACCACACAACCCTGATTCATTCCCCAAGCAGGTCTGTAATTGTAGTGGTCTAATTAAAGGCTGTATCACAGCAGAGAAGAAGGGAGTTGAGCTGGGAAGAGAATTAAAGTTGCAAGATAATTTTGGTATATCCTAAATGTTTTTAAATACAGTTTGCACATATGTGTGATGTCCTTGACTTAAAAAAAAAAAAAGTCAAAATAAAGCTACAAAAATCCACTGAACAGCTGTAAGCAAATTCCAGCAGGCCTGGGACCCTTGTTGCTGCTGAAGAGACTCTAGTAGTTAAAGCAGTCACAGGACCTGTGTGAAGGACAGCACATGGCTTTTTGCTGTGCAGACAAGAGGGAGCTGAGGAGCTTTGTCTGGGGCCTTTGCAGGAGGGAAAAATGCAGAAATCACCAGTTCCACTTCGGGATTCTGGAATAAAACATGCCGAACACAAACTTTTCTATACCACCTCCCTAGAATAACTCAGTCTCGTGCTCTCTTTTCTCCTCTATTCCATATGTATCTATGCATCGGGGACCTAGGAGCTCTGCAAACATCCATCCCCTCCTGCGAGCACCGAGGGAGATCCTCACCCAGACATGCAGGCGTTCCCGAGATGACCTCCCATCCTGGAAATACAGCTGCAATTACAGAGCAATTCCCCTCAGCCGTGTCCCCCTCCATCTCCCCGAGGGACAGACCCGTCCTGGGTGGGGGCTGTGGGAGAGCAGCCACCCCACAGCAGGGAGAAGCCCCAGCCAGCTCTGCAAAGACCAGGTTTTCCCCTCGAACATCAGCCGAGCACGTGCAGAGGGAGAGGTTTGAAATGTTCATTAAGTGGCCGAGTTTGGCAGCAAAGCAAAGCGAAAGTCACTCTGCTGCCAAATCTCAACAGCACGGTGGTGCTAGAGCTGCTCAAATTGGTGGATATCTTACTGTTTCAAGGCAAAGAAAGCTTTTTTCCTTTTCCCAAAAAGCTGGTGGTGTCAGTCCCACATCACCCACATGCCCCACACACACACAGACACACACCGAAGCTCTGCCACTGAAACTTCTATATTGTGAAGAGAAGGATTTGTCCTGATTTACAGCAAATACCTGGGAAGTTTTAGATTTCAGATTCACCCATCATAATAACAGAAAACCCCACTATGGCTGAAATTTCTTCCTGTAATATTTTTTAAAGTATTTCCACTATATTTGTCTATATGCCAACAATAAAGATTATTTTTGTACCAGTCTAGCCATGGGCATGGTTGATTTTTTAATATTATCAGTTTTAATCTGTTGTCAGGCAAGAAGGTTTTTCATTCTTACTTTTCCCTCACTGGGTTGAGCAGCTCATCATCTGTCTATCAAGCTGAGAACTTTCATTTTAGATTCACAAAGTTGCCTACATTGTCTTTGCAGACCTACACCACATAAATAACAGATGTGCTATGAAAAGCTGCAAGTGAATTAATTGGGAATAGACACAGCAGACATGAGAATACACCTTTGTGTTTAAGCTGTTAGGAACAAATATCCATCTTGTTAAATATGATGTACTTCCAAAAGCAAATTAACTGTCCATATTTGGTTCTTCAAAAGGAAGCCACCACGGCGACTGGGCCTACCAGTAAAATCTGGTTTTACTGGTCTCATGTTGGACAGTAAAGTTGACTGCAGCTGCCAAAGCTGGGACTTCAAAGAACAGAGGATTTGCTGGAAAAGATTCAATCAAGTCCATTCCAAAAGCTCATCCCTGACCCTACACAGCACCAGCTACACAAGAGGGAGAAGAAAAAAATACTAATCCTCCTGTCTATTATGTACACTTTTTGGGCTTTAGAGTGCAATTATTTTTGTGAATAATTATAAAATTAGTGACTAATATAAACACTTTTGTTAATTTGGACTAATTGCTTTTCATAGTTACGTTTAAGCTCTGAGTGAAGACTGTCCACAGAAGTCTTTTTTTCTCCTTGGGATACAACTTAGGAACAAAGAAATTGAAGTGAATATGATTAAACCCACCTAAGGAGTATATTGTTTTACGAGACAGAAACATTAATTAATCATGGTATCTCTCTCTCTTTTCTATCAAAGGAATGTTTTAGGACTAGACAGAAAATAGCTCTTTTTCTGAAAGTTTTAAGAAAACACCTCAGGTCATTTGCATCTCAATTGCCATTCAAATATTACAGATATATTCTGAAAGTCCTTAAACTTTTGCCTTTGGAAACTGCTTAAGCAGATCAGTAGAGCAGCATAAAACAGAAATGCTTTCAGGAAATGGACAAGAGACTAACAAACAGCAAGGGAAAAAATAGGGGTTACTACACAAAATACAGTATCAGTTGAAATAACTCTGGGGGAAAATTCTCACTTGGTTCTCCATTCAGTTCTCCCAGCACCTTCCTCCTTGCTCAAAACAAGTATTTCCACTTCTAGCAAAGGTAAAACAGAAAACAAGAGGCAACATAAATGAGCCTGATTTTCCAGAAGATCCAAATCATGACGAGCTGAAGAAACAACTTTTGGAGCCATGTCCATCTAGAAACCCAAACACTGAGACACTCAGGGCTGCTGCTCAGATCTGAAGTGCTGGCCGAGGTTTTCATCTCACTCAATGATCATTATTCCAAAGCAGCAAAACATTCTTGTCCAACCATCTGGAATTCCATGGATCCCTGCTGGCTTGAGAGTCCAGCAGGGAGATGGAAGCAACCAAGCTTTGCAATAAACACATTTTTGAGCTTACAAACTTTCCATGAACACTCTGAAGGAAATGTTTGGCCAAACAGCCAAGCATGCACTGCTTCAAGGGGGGCTTCCAGTACAAGCCATGAACACTGCACATCCCAGAAGTGTCACAGGCTGTGGTGTGACCTTCCAGAGCTCTGTTACACATTCGCTACATGAACAATGCTGAGGCGGTTTGGATTTCCCCATTTTTGGTTGGAATGAACCAAAACCAATACAAAACCTGGGCTGGTCTGAGCCAGTCCCAGCCGGACTGAGCACTTGTGC
Organism: Pardalotus punctatus; assembly: GCA_013400915.1. Taxonomy (NCBI): domain Eukaryota; kingdom Metazoa; phylum Chordata; class Aves; order Passeriformes; family Pardalotidae; genus Pardalotus; species Pardalotus punctatus. The sequence goes on along the minus strand of VZTX01020263.1, from coordinate 20,134 downwards.
AGCTGCCATTTCCCTTCAACGCCACCAGAGTTTGGGAGGTTTGCTTCGGTGACCTGTGGCCTTTCTTTCTTCCCACCCGCCTCATTCTTTCTTTCTTTGCTATGTATGTTAATTTGGGGAAAATCATAGCCTAGGGCAACACACCTGACTGCTTCCCACCCCAAAATCATTTACCATTTAATGCACGGTTACATTCATTCTTCTGCCTTTATAGTTCCCTAATGAGCTTGAACTGCAATTAACAAAATGATTGTGTTCGCTTTAGTACAATGCACCTGCAAATACCAGGATGGGAAGTCATATTTAAAACATAAAAATACACTCAGTACATATTTCAGCAGAAGCCTGATATTCCAGCATGGGCTTGTATTTCTGCAGGTGCCAGTGGCTGCCAAATACTTTGCTGTCTTTCTAAAATATTTTAATTGGTCAAAGATGTCCTTGTATCATCTTCCTGTCCATGCTACAAAGATTTTGTGAGAAAAAAAATGTTTCTTTTTCTATTGAAATAATTTCCTATCCTGCACTGAATAATTTTTGTTGTAAAAGTTCAGGTCTAATCTAGTTTTAAGGTCTCTCTTGTACACACCTTTTTAACCCATTGCTAAGATTCACTAAAAATTGCTTTTTATGAGAAAAAGCACCCGCCTAATCACCTAGATGATCAGTTATTACTTACATTTTTCCATTGATATTAGACACAGTTTCAACAAATATGTGACACCCAGATCTGCATATTGCAGCACATCTGCCTACACAATTTTGATGATTTTGGGGAGAAGAAAAATAAAGAAAAGAACAGTGTTTTCTCTTCTCTGCTTGTTAAATGGAGCACATAGTAGAAATAGCATGGTGTACACAGAAACAAGAACTTGCCATATTCACATTGCTCCATCTATTGCTCTTGCTCAGTGTTTTTTCTTTCTGTCACAAAACTGGAAATACTGATGAGCCCCTGGAGCTCCTCTCTTTCAGCCTCCTGCTCACAGAGCCAGCCCATTTTCAGGTGAGATCAGGTCGTTCAGGACCTTTATTAGTCAAGGTCAGGAACTCTTCAAAAATGGAAAGTTCACAATTTTTCACAGTTCAAGCTAAAATAACACTGCTGTGAAATTTTTTTTTCCTTCTATTCAGTCAGATTTCTATTTCCTATAATCCATGGCAGCTGCCTCCCTCCCTGCCATGCACCTCTGAGAAGAGTCTGGCCCTCTGCAGCCTCCTCTTGGGTGATGTCAGAGCTCTAAATCAAGCAGGGTTCCCCTACTTCTCCTGTGTCATTAGCCCAGCTGCTGACCCAGCACAGCTCTCTGAGCTCTCCCCAGTTTGCCAGTACTTCTGCCAGGGTTCCAAACTGGCTGCAGTGCTCCAGGGGCATTCTAAAGAGCCAAAGCAGAGGGGTATAGCCAGGCCGAGCCAGGGGGGGCTGCAGGAGCCAAGTCAATGGCACATGGGATGTGGGCTTCATCAGGACTCCCCAGGTGAAGAGATGTTACTCCCATACCTGCATGGGGTGTTTCTGTCCCAGGTGTAGGACCTTGGATTCATTTCCCAGCTTGCTCCTCTGGTGGTTCCTCGGGCCAGCAGCCTTTCAAGGCTTTCAAGGACAAGCCAGCACACAAACCACTTGTCCTGGGTTTGTGTGCTCTGCAGACTCCCTAAGGATGCTCTGTCTCTCATCAGGGCCAACCAAAGAAGATGTTAAACAGTCTCAGCCCCTCAGCACCCTCTGATCATCCTAACCAGCCCCATGTCTTTGTAGGGCCTCATTTACCTGCAAGATGCTTCATTCTTTCATGCCCATACCACCTCCTCCCTCAAGCTCTGCTACTGTGCATAGAGAGCTGAAAGCTCATGAAAACCAAGACACAGCATTGAACACTTGAGCCTTTTCCCAGGATTTTCATCACCTGCCACATTCAGCAGAGGGCCCACATCTTCCTTGGTCTCCCTCATGTTGCATGTACAAATAACCTGCTTACACTCCAAAAGCCCCATCAGTTCCAATTCCAGCTGAGCTTCAGCTTCCCTAACTCTGTTCCTACACACCCAGGCAACATTTCTGTGTTCCTCTTTGGTTGTTTGTCTCTGTTTTCACCTCCATAGTGCTCCTTTTTGCATTTGAAAGCAGTCAGGACTTCCCCGTTCAGTCACGCTGGCCTCCTGCTATACCTGCTCGGTATCCTGAACATCAGGATGGGCTGTTCTTGTGCTTTGAGGAGGCTGTCCTTGAAGATCAAGCAACTTTCATGGGTCTCTCTGCCCTCCAGGGCAGACTCTCAGGAGATTGTGCTTACCAGTTCCTTGAACAAGCCAAAGACCACATGCTTGAAGTTTTGAGTGATTATTATATTACTTGCCTTTCTCACTTCCCTCAGGTTCTTGACCAGCCATCTCATGACACTGCAGCCAAGTCTCCCCAAAACAGTTCTTTCTTATTCAGGAGCAGCAGGTCCAACTTCCACCAGTCAACTTGTCCAGCACCAGCACCAAAATGCTGTCCCTCACATATTCCACACATATCCCAAGTTGCTTATCCCCATCACACTGCCCTTGCAGCAGATGTGCAGAGTTTCATGTTCTGGAAGACTTTAGCCTATGGTCAGAAAAAAAACCCACTTCTTGATAACCGGCCTGTTGTATAACTTAGCAGCAGAACATTCCTATTGTGACTTTAGGGGCCGAGGTGCTGCCATTGGAAGCACACTGTAGGATCACAGCTGGAATCCACACCATGTAAATGCAACAAGCACAAGCCCCTTTGAAAGAGGTCCATTTTGGCAAATCCACCTGTGGAGGATTCCTGGAGTACTTTACACAGTGTAGAAATACTGGCAATGCAACACAGAAGTGTTCACTGACAGCCAGCTCAGGTGAGCAACACTGGCGTGTTTTGGGACCTTGTAAGAAGAGGCACAACATAACCTACCTGAGTGATGAAAGCTCCAAAGCCAGACAGTCCAGAGGGCAAGGCCAGGAAATGAGTAAAGGAAGAAACATTTCTGTAACTTGTGGGCTCAATCTCCAGCATCAGTCAGTTCCAGTGAGTGCCAGGGACCACAATTCTTTTTTAAAATGACAGGATCTGCAGAACTGCAGATGAATAACTTTAGGAACCTGATGCTGTATTTTAATGAACCTGGATATCGGCTGCAGCTCTGCTGGTTTATAAATCAGAAGACAAGTAGTTTTTTTGACCTTTAGCCAAATTCCCCCTCATAATCATCCAACCTCAGTGAAAGCACAGTTAGCATGATGCAAACCTGGCCTTCAGTATGAACTAGAGCTGCAGTTTGCACAGGCCCAGAAAGCCTGGTGATGTAAATGGGTGCCTGATTTGACTGTGACTCATTTACCCTGTCAGACAGCCCTAATGACTGGCCTGCCCTGGCTCCTCAGCAGGAACTCAGGACTTCTCCTATCCATACACTGCCTGTTAAGGCATTCACATCTCTGGGTTGTCGACCTCAACACCACCACTCTCACCATCCTTATTGGAGCACCTGATAAATGCTCCTGAACTGATCTTCACAACAGCCATGCAGGACGCATTTCCTCCATGGCAATGATAAGGCAATGATGGGACATTAAGGGCCAGATTTTTTTAAACTGGAATTCGGTCCAAGTTCCAGCAATTTCAATAAAGCTTTCCTTTGCCTCTGGAGCTGGTGGTTTGAGCTCACTTAGTGCTCCTGGAACTGTCAGAGTTCAGGCCATGAGAAAGTGCCAAATTTCACACTGTTTCGCACACAAAACCATAAATCCCTATCCAGAACCCCAGGGGCATGGGGGGGTCGCTGCTCAAAAGGTTCATGAACTTGGATAAAGTCAGGCAGATATCAGAGTTTGTAACAATGTACTAAATTAAGTTCTGTCCAAAAGCATTTCATGGGCCAAGAATACAAAATAGGTAATAAGAACATGAAGGTTTTGCTGAATCAGGACACTAAATAAAAGCCATTGCCATATTTAGTTCTTTATCTTTTTCAGTTAATTAATTGCATTATTTTCCCCTGGAATATCCAAAGGCAGTTTTCTTTATCTAAGGTAATTTTAACTTTTGGTACATAGCTAGACATGATCTTTTCCTGGTTTGTTTGCTTTTGTTTCTAAACAGTGCACCTACCAGAGATAAATAACCACATTTTAGAAGGTGAGGCTACCTGAAAATGTTTAGTTGGCTAAAGCAGCTGCTATTCTGCAAAATATTTAGAGATTATATTTGCTGGTACATATACAAAGTAATAATTTGACAGTATTTCTCACCAGCTCACTTTCAGTAAAAAACTAAGTCTAAGTAACAGGAAATCTTTGGAAATAGCAGCTTCCACCCCAAATACTTTACAACTGTTGGTTGTCGGTTTTCAGTGAAAATTACAACCAGAATTTTCACTATCTTATTTCAGTGACGTTTTAGAGTAAAATTTGCTATTCAGTGTCCAGGATACTCAGAATACAGAATTCAGAATAAAACTGAGAAATAGTTGGTCACCTACCCCACAAGCACATTAAAGAAGCACTGGTTCATGGTTGCTTTGAACCCCAAATTTCAAGGGAAAAAACATATCTTGACAGGCAGACTTGAGACTTAGTTATGATAAATAAGTTTCTCCATTGCTAGCCTAACACAGTGCTAACTAGAAGTGGGAGAGTCAGATTTTCTTGCCCACAGAGCAGTCATTATAAGGAGCCAGCAGGCAGAGGAGTGAAAAGGACTCTGTTTTGATTCATACCAAAGTCACCAATGCAACTGATTCAGGGGAAGCTGGTTACAGCAGCAGCCATCTGAAACCTCATTTCAACATCTATTTACTATTGACATATTGATTAATTTCCTAATGAGCAAGATCAGATGTTCTGACAGCATGTAACACTTCAGGGTTTTGCAAGCCGTTTATGACGCCCTTTACTCACTAGGTGATGGTCAGTAAGGAACCCAAGATCCAGGGGCTTGGAAATATTTCCCTACCCTGGTAGACATCCTTTAGGGAACAGCAGTCCCCTATGGACACCCAGACATCCATCCCTGGGCTCTGGGAGCAGCACCACTGGTCACTGAGGACAGATTGTCACCTCCTGCCTGCCTAGCACACAAAATCGACATGACTAAAGAGTAGCGAAAAAATGCAAAATCTGAAGGAACCTTTAATCTCTTTGCTTAAAAAGAAAAAAATGCAACCACTTACTAATGGAATGTTAAGATTGTGTATTAAACCCACAAAAGTCAGAAAATGAAGGAATTAAAGACTCCCTTGGCTCTTTTAACCCTTCCCTCTGCCTGTGTGCATTGCAGGCTTTTCATTACACAGTCACATAACAGCAGACAAAAGGACAGAACTGTAGGTGACGTTAGGGGAGTATGGCTTGTTATGAAGTCCAGAAATTGAAATGTTAATAACTACTCATTTTGTCTTGTAAAAGTTTAATGCTCAGTATTACAGAAGGGCAGGATAGTAAAGAAACAGCAAGATGTTGTTATGAAGCAAAATGAAATCCTGAAGAAATGAGCTGTTGCTCTCAGTGAATATTTTGGTTGCAGTTTACTTGCAGTGGTATTTATCACCCATGACCCAAAATGAAGGTAATATATCACAGTAAGGAACTCTCCCCCAGTTGCTGCCCACATGGAATGAACTGCTCGTCCTGCACAAAGCACCCATACCTGAATTTAAACCCTTCAACATATTCCCCCCACCAGGCTTGCGAGCTCCGTAGCCGCCACATTCCGAGCTGCTGCACACTTCCCAATCTCTGATGCACACATCCTCCTCATGAGCAAGGAAATATTATTATCCTGGGTTTACAAATGAGAATCCTAGGCACACAGAGATTAAAGCTGAGCATTTCAAAGCATCCCAGTTAATTAAAATGACTGGAAAATGGGTGTCCAAATTGTTTAGATACCTTTGAAGTCTCAGAACAATTATATTGCTCAAGGTCACACAGGGAGTTTATGGCTGACCCACAACTTGAACCCAGATTTCCAGCGTCCCACTCCAGCACCTTAATCACAAAGCCATCTTTGCTTTCCAGTTTAATACTGGCCAGACCTGGTCCTCATGCAAACTGGTTACCAAGGGATGAAACCTGTCATTATGCCATATAATGGAGCTATCTATCTCTACCCTGCAGGATAAACAGCAGTGTATTTAGGCATCTCCAAATTCTTTAAGGTACATATCATTACAAAACACTTAAGAGACAGGAAGAACTATTTGAGAATTAGCACATAGGGACAGCAAGGGACATTTCCAACTCCAGCTCCACAGCTGAGCAGTTTGCTGTCTCTCCTGTCCTTAGTCTGGTTGCCGCGCTGCTACACCTCTTTTCCCTGATGCAGTATTTGACTGTTATGCAGCATTTCCTGTTAAGTTTTACCAACCAAAGACCTTCCACTACTATCAGCCTGGCTCTGAATTCTGCTGCCTGTCGTGACCCACTTGACACTACAGCAACAGTGATGCTGTTTCTTGCCACCAGGCTTGCTAGACTACAGCACGAAATAAACCCTCAAAGTTATTCAGAGCAGCACGGAGACTTCAGCAATACAGGATATGGTGGAAGAGTCTTATCCCAAAGGAAAAACTCAGAAAGGACCTGTTGGAGGGATCTCCACACCACAAAGAAGAGTTTCTGCACAGCACTGCCAGACATTGCACTGAATGACACCCACTGTCCTTTCCCATGCATTTGGGGTCCTTGGTGAGGGCTGTGCTTCACAAACCAGTTTTGACATTCATTAAAAACCTCTATACCAATTTCTCCTGAGCATACACTCCAAGTACATATAGAGCTGCAAGTCAGAAATATGCATTTTCCAAATGCTGATTCCTATCGTTGGCACAAAGTCCTCAGGCCTTGGTAGGAACAGGATGCAGACATGAAGCAAAACTTCCCAGGTAGGATTTGGTCTCAGGTTCTCCCTAGACACACCAACACCCTCCAGGATGTGGAATGCAATGGAAGACAGAGATCAACATAAAAAACACACACACACACACAGACACACACATACCCTCCTAACATGCTGATATCACGGAGGTTGCTAATTTCCCATGCTAAGAACAACCTTTGGAACTAAAATGAATTATGTGTCTCATTCTGAGTGCATCAAAGAGTAGACAGCCTTTTTAAAGGAGTCAAGATCACCTCAGCTGTGCTTTTGTTATCTAGCCCAAGGTTAAGGATTTGGCCTTGGGCTAACAATTGGCTCAGAAAACCAGGATCATGTAATGAGAGCTCCAGGAAGAAAGAAGAACCAAAGCTCGGTAAAGGCACACTCTTCGAAGTGTCCCAGTACTTGACCTTCTTTTTTTTTCCCCTCCCCCAGATGAATGAGGTAAAAAAGAGAGGAATGGAGCCTGAAACCCTGAAGGAAGTACTCCCACAGGAGAGGAGCTGCAAAGACCTTTCCAGACACTCAGGCTCACTGAGAAAGGCCTGAAAACAAACCTTGCTCACCACTTAGATGGGAAAGTGAGCAGTAACCCCCGAGTGGCTCAGGTCTCAAGAACAGAAAGCTTTTGCAAAGGGCAACACCAGGTTTATTTTCTTTGCTATGAAACAGAGGTTAAGCTGCTTCTATTTGAAAATTAAATGCAACCCTCAAAAACAGACTCAGACCCTCCAGCAGGCCCAAGCTGCAACAGCCACCTGCCAGCAGCATGGCCTGCTGCATTAGAGGGAGCTGTTTGCAAAGTAGTGACTTTTGTTTTTAAATTGATTTCTGTTGGTTGGGTTTGTTTTTTTCCCATAATCTGTACACAGGAGAGTCACAGACCCCTTTCTCCACATTTTTGCTGCTCACAAAGGCAGGAGGCTCAGCCCACACTCCCAACACCATTTTCCCAGGGCCTGGTCCCTCCCTCCAAGGAACTGGCAGTGGGCACGCACCAGTAACCCAGCAGGTGTGCAAGAGCTCTCTCTAAATGACTCTGCCCTCTAGGGTACATTTGGGTTACATTTTCAAAGATGAAAATCTTTTCATCTGCAGACCTGGGAGATTTCTTTGCCCAGCACATCAAGAAGTAGTTAACCATTAACTATTTCTAAAACAAAAAACACAAAAGAAAAAAAAAAAAATCACCAGACCAGGAAATATTAATCAATTAGTCTTTGATCCCCCCCTCAGTAATAACATCTAGAGAACATGGGTTACTGCTAATCCTAAACAACCAAAAACGTTGATGGACTATAAAAGTGCTGGTGGTTAAGCAAAGGAGAACTTCAATTCCATTTCCTTCTGATCTTTGAGTCTCAAGGTGCCATTCTGAGGCCACTCCCCACAGAATGTGGGGGAAATTTTAAGAATCTCAGGCTCCATGGAATCCTCACAAGATTCCAGCAAAGAAAGCTTTAAAGTAACCCTGCTGGCAGTCTGGACATGGAAAGCAGTAAAATGACAACATATTCATCATTTAAATGACAGGAATAAGAGAGTAACAATAATACCAGGGTTTTGCAGAACAAAACCACTAATTTTTTCACTTAAACCTATTGGGCCCATCTTCCATTTACAGTGCCAGGGCTAGGAAAATATATTCCATGTGCATTAGGACTTGGTCCAATAGCAACAGATTGTGACATCAAAGCTGCCTTCATTCTGCCATTATGATGTCAACTAGAAAATCAGGATTCTTCATGAAAATGGACCAAAAAACCTAGGCTCAAAGTGAGTGATTGCTTTTAAGTAAAAGGTTTTTTCATTCAAAGGAAGACAGAAAACACAAACAGGAGAAAATGCTGTGTTAGAACTGACCTTAAAATAGAATAATTTAACACAATACCCAAAATGATCCTTATAAGAAATAATCCAAACCCTGTCTCTCTTCCTAATTCCTAAGGAGTCAATAACTTCTTTGGTCTATAAAGTCCCATATGGAGTTATCAATAAGTCATTAGAAAAAATGCAGAAGCTGAGTTTTTCATTAACTGAATCATTGTTTCTGGCTGTAAAACAGAGGCAGCCACAGGCAGATAGCCCTTCCCCGTCCCTCCTCCCATCACCACTGGCCTTGCAATTAAGCTTCAATATGCCTGTGAGTATATTATTGATGTGGAAACAGCTATTTCCATCGTGCCGCAGACATTCTACACTTTTGAAGTCTGTGGTTACAGAGTCATTATTCCATACAACACTTTCCCATCACTAGGGTGTGCAGGATGCCATAAAAAAGTGGTGTGTGCAAGTTCAAGCTACAGGAGTTATGTCAATTGTTACCTTTAATACAATATTTTTTATACGTGGTCACCCTGCCTTCTGAGGATTTGCTTTAATAAAAAGGACTGGATTGTCTGAGAACCAACTCAGTAGAGCTGTACTGATTTGCAGATCTGGTTGAGATTTCCATCTTTTAATCTGCATATTGTTTCCAGGAAGATGATGATGATGATAGCAATAATAGTAGTAGTAATAAAAAATAATAGTAATAATTTGCTTCTGTTTGTAGTGAAACTGCTGGAGTTGAAGGCTTTGTTTTAATGAGACACATTGAATGAAACAGTGTCCTGCAGTGCAAGAAGTACATGTCAGCTCTCCACCGCCTTGGCATTACGAGCCAAGCTACAGTACAATACTCAACATTTTCTTGGTGATGTCCCAGAAAAACCTTCTTAATTTAATCTCTAATGGGATTATCAGCCTCATTAAATTGTAAATCTTCCACAGTCCAGCTGTTGTGGGAACCTGAACTTTCATAATGTTATCAATTTGCTGCTCTGATCTCTCTACCTGCAGACCCCTTAGAAGCTTTTAACACTTTCAACTTCAAAAGCCTGCAGGGTCCTTCCCTACTTCCCCAATGAAAATCCCTGCCTTTTTTCCAAACTCAACCCACACTGATCTTCCTTCCACTGCAGACCTCACCCAGTGGCTCTGGTCTAATCTCCGTGGAGGCAGCCAAGCATATTCTGCAGAAGTCCCTGCAAGAACCACCTGCAAAGAGCAAACCCACCTCTCCTGAGGTGAGAACCAGGCTGCCCACTGCAAATTCCCTGCCCTGGGAGAAGTCCAGGAACTTTCAGCCTCTGTTCCTCTCTCGAGGGCAACACAAACCCAGGCAGGTATTCCTGCCGAGCGCGTCCACAGCACTATGGAAATACAGATGTAAATGAGCTCTGGCGCTCGGCCTTCTGGCGAGTTATAAACACAGTCCCTGCTGTTATTGGGCGTCTCCTGCTGCACCCCGTGGGTGAAAACCTTCGGACCCTTCCCAAACTAAGGCTCCTGCTGAAGGCTGGAACAAACTTGTCTCTGCAAAGGACACTGAACCAGGACAAACCCAGTGTACCTGCTTTTCTAAGTTACCATTTCACAAGGCTGCTAAATCCCAGAGTGCACTGACAGGTGACAAGATTCCAAAAAGACAGGAAACTCCACCTTAGGAAACCATTACTGCTTGTTGCAGGCAAGGCTGTCAGGAATACAGGTAATGAAGGATTAGCACTGGACAGGAAAGTAGCACTCTTAAAATACTTTTAGAATACTTTTTGTGCCCAAGCAAGGCAAAAGTAGTAACTGTGCGTGTGTGTCTACTTTCTCGCACACCTGCAAAACCTCTTTGGAGAAATAAACAAAAAAACTTGGACCACAGCAAAGCCATATTCTGAAGGAGCTGGGATTTTTTTCATTGTACACAGTAGTCTAAAAAAATAAAGCATTGTTGCTTGTATCCAAGACCCTCCCTACTGCAGTAACATGTACAATCCAAGTGTACTTCTGAACCCAGCTTCTTGTTCCTTCCCTATGTAATTGAAAAACAAAATAGTTTGTGCCTGTAATAATCTTTACAAATTCATTTTAATGTCTTTGGCTTTTTGTTAGTATTTTCAGCAGCTTAAGTCACCTGGGAACAAGATTTGTGGTTCTCCTGTTTTAAGATCACAACATATCAAGTTCTCATAGCAGCAGTCTGCCCTACCAAAAGGGGTTGCCTTGATATAAAGGAGAAACTAAACATTCCATATCCATAATTAGATAAATAATACTTCAGGCAAGATATGGCACCTTTAAAAGTGCCTTTTCAGGCTTGGATTTTACTCTGCTTGTTACTACAGAAACCATCTAGCAACCAAAATCTAACACGGGCTCCACCCAAAACAGAGAAAAACAATATAGACAGAGTAGGTTTTTCCTCCCCCTTTCCCCCCCACTATTTCCCCCCCCCTTTTCTTGAAAGGGTGGGTGAGCACTAAGGAAAAGTATCTAACTGTGCAAAGGATAGGAGCATTTTGCATGCAGTTGAAACAGTAAAGCTCTGATTACAGATGGCAGCAATGAAAGCAGCAATGAGTAATGAGCAATGAGAAATGCGTAATGCAGGATGAGGATATAATTTCCACACATCGGCTAAAGAAAGGTTTACACTCTTAAGCAATAAAAACAAACCATTAAGCCAGACCTGCACTGTCAGGAAGTATAAAACAGTTCTTGAAACTCTGCAGTTACTATACAAAAGCTTTTGTTTCATAAACTTTTGTTTCCTGATCTTCATAAAACATTAACATCAAGCTGCCATATGGCCATTAGCTGCCTCCTGAAATCAATAAAAAAACTACCCCAAAAATCAACAATTTAGGAATAACCGTACAATAAAATAGCTCGATAATTATCCTCTTCTAATAGTGTAGCAAAGTGGGTCTAATATAAACGCAGTGTGGATGAGCTCCTCCTCCAAAGTTGAGAGTACAACAAATCATGTTGCTCTCATGTGAGACCTCACCTGCCTGGTGGGGGGAGCAGGGATGTGGCCACCCAAACCCTGTAGGGGCAGGGAAGGTGTCCACACCTGGCTGTGGTGAGCCCAGGGGAGCCCAGCAGAGCAGCCCCTGCCCGGTGGGAATGGCCAATGCTCTCGGGAGAGCTTACCTCAACTGAAGATCCTCCTCTACATGCTGCTGACCTCAGAAGTCCAACTGAATTTTGCGCAAAAATTATCAAGCCACTCGACAAAGCTGCTACTGAGTCTCAAAAGGACAAGGAGACATGCTGATCACATTTGTGTTTAGAGAGATGCTTATCTGAAATGCACAAAGGGTGACATTATCTATCACAATCTCTGCCTATATAGATTATATAAGTGCCTAGAAGCAAAATATTTAGGAGCTATCGGGTAACAAAGGCAGTTCTGCCTTCAAAATCTTTCACTTTTTCTCCTCTTAAGAGGAAAAAAGCTCTTCTCTCCTTGTAGACTACTATAACACTAATAAGTACTAGAGAACTAAAGTAAGTACTAGTGTGCCGTGGCAAGAACATACCCTTAGTATTTAGCATTATTTAGCAGTCATTACCATACACTAAAAAGATGCCAGAAAGCCCAAACCTTTCAGAAAGGCTCTCTGATCACCAACCCTCTCTAAAAGAATTCAGGAACCCAACTGATTTCTAGAACTTTCTACTACTCATCTGTGAAAATTCGTTCTGTTGCTTTTACTTTAAGCCCTCAACAAAGGCTTTAGTGCAGCCCTCTCATGTCTCCAACCTAGAGAGTGAGCTTATGGTTAAGGATTTAAAGGTACATTACAAAAACAATTCTGCAGAAATTTATTGATGTGCTGAGCTTGACACATGCATATTTCCTCCTCAAAATCAGTATGGAACTGATGATTCTGCAGCCAACACTAAGCAACTACAGAAATGCTTACAAGAGAGAGTCTTAATAAGTTTGCAATGATACATTGGCCTCCCAGTATACTTTACTAAGGATGCAATTCCTTGTCAAGCACCAGGAGGTTTGCCTGTGCAAGGAATGCGGCACCACGCCATGAGCCAGCTTCTGCTCATGCATAGACAAGTGCTGTAGCAAATTTTTTGGCAACAAGATTAGCATCAATGTGTTCTCATGCCTTACAGCAGAAGAGAAGCAGTCACCACTCCAGTCACCACACCAGTCTCGTCACACATGAAGGAGCTGTGAGACTCCAGCCTCACAACATGAGAGCTGAGGGTCTGGTTAGAAGCACTGTGGGTTCTTTACTGATTTCACAGGTTTTTGATCACACCTTTCATGCTCATCATTGAATTTTCAGCACCTTTTAGCTTAAGCAAGCTTAGGTTTTACAGTACAGTAACACAGCTGTGACTTGACTGCACAATCACACCACAAACACCAAGTCCTTGCTGAACCTCCACTGCAGCACTGACATCCTTGCCAAAGGAACAGCTACAAACTCATCCAGCACCAGGAAAGCTACCAACAAGCGAAAGGCAAAATAAACTCCTAAATACATGATACTTCACCCCTAAAAACATCAGCAGCCAAAACAGCACCAGTCTTTTGGAAAAGCACCTGGAGATTGTCCACTCAGCCAACCCACAGGCTGTGTATTATCAGCATGGCAAACATCAGCTCCCTCTTAAAAATAAACAGAGCCCAACTGCAGAGTGGTGGATTGTTCTCTGACAGCTGTTAAAAATACTGCTAGTACGAAGAAATACATCAGTTTTATCTCACCACAGAACCTTACAGCTCAAGATATTTTTAAGCTCACAAGAAAAAAAATTGAGGCAGCCAACAGGTAATTAGTTTTTCTCTCCTGTCCTCTGTACCCACTGCTTTTTGTGATGAATAGCAGTAAAGAGCTGTTCTACAAGGAGACCTATAAGACGTCGCCAAGTTAGCCTTTCTGATCAACCCATCTAGTTAGTACCTTTGCTGCAACCCAGATGATTCTGGTAAAAAAAGGAGTTTGGGGAGGGCCAGGAGAAACAACAGGGGTTTCTTAACAAAAAATCACGCTGGTAGGAGGCCCAAATCAGATTCCCACAGTTGACTTAGAGAGATCCCTAAAGGGCCCGCTGTACACACAGCTTTAGGAAGCGCTGCCTCAGCTCACCAAATCTAGAACTGGACCCACAACAGAGCTCAAGGGCATGACCAAGAAGCCCCTTTAAGCTCCACTCCTGCTCTCCTATTTCAGCACAACTTTCCACACAACATCCCCAGGCTCTGCCTGCTCGCCCCAGGACCTGCCTGCCAGACCAGGCGTGGAACACACAACAGGCACAATCAGTTTCAGCTTTAATGCTGCATTTGCCAGCTGCAAATTACACTTTTGTCCCCTACATGAACGATTTAAAAAACAGTAAGATGATGCACGCACAAGCTGTTCTCATGATGACAGTACAAGTTGAACCATTTTTTCTTACAGACTGGACTTCTCAGAAAGAAATAACAGAATTCTATAATTTATTATCCGAAATAGATTCAAACATTTGGGAAGGAAAAAAAAAAAAAAAAAAAAAAAAAAAAAAAAAAAAAAAAATAGGTTTCAAACACAAAACCCTGGAAATGAAGAGAGGCTAATCTGCCAAACAACAAAACCATCAGCTGAGGTTAGAGAAGAGGCTGCATATGACAACAGCTGTATGTAGGGCAAAAATTACAGATTAATTTCACTGTAACACTCCACAGAAGTAAGCTCTCATCTGAGGTGAGGAAGTATGCAAGGCTTTTCCAACTGTTAAAGACAAGGGCCGGTACAAATTAGGTGAGTATTCCTCTTTAGCATAGATAATCATGGGAAAAAAAAAAAAAAAAAAGACATTTTAGTTTTTATTATTTTATATTTGGCCAGGACTTTTAAAAGAAGGGCTTTTAAAGGAAACATCAAACATTCACTTTTCTGTAGGTCTAGAAAGGATTCAGTCTTCCCCCACCCCCACCTCCCATAGGATTTCTATTGGCCCTTATATTCACACTGCAAATTAGTTGGGAATAGCAGTATTTATACTAGATCAGCAACGTCTGGTTCTTATCCAAATGTTCCACCTAAAGAGGATGCCAGTTCTCATGGATTGGACAGCCCACCCTGCAGCATTCCTGAGAATTGTACAATATAATCTTGAAAGTCAGCAGAGTGGATTATCCACTTTTTTCTGGACTTGAACTTGTGACCTTAACAGTAGCACAGCAGAAAGCAAATGTGCTATGCACTTTGCCATAGTAACCTTCCATGTATTCTTTTCAACTTAAATACACACAATTGAAACAGCTACAATTTTGGAAAATTATGTACAAACCCTATATTTTTTTTCTTTTTTGATTACATATAAATACAAATTAGCTATTCTTCTAAAAAGTGGTTATAATAGTAAATAAATACAAAATAAGAATCTGACCATTATACTTCATGTGCTGGGGTTAAACCCATATAAAATGTACAACTAAAATACATTTAAAATCTTTAAAGGAATATTTCTCTGATTAAAATATTTGTTTTCCCAACTTTTTTGTAGACATAAATATATTTTCAAAATAGTTGTGTTTTTTTTTTCTTTCCATTTCATTACATAAATAAAGTCTTCATTGGGAAATATTAAAAAGTCAGCTTTTTTTTTTTTTTTTTTTTGCATTTGTCTAACATATTTGCTGTGTTAGCGGCACCCACAACCCTCCACAACCATATCTTGGTAGTTCTTTAATACAACTTTTTCATTTTCATCAAGGTAGAGCATGGAAATAGCACTCAGTTCTGTCGGCACACAGCAAGCCTTGGGGATTTTGGAATTTACTGAATTGACCAAAGTCTGAACAATGGCATGGTTTGTGGAGTTTAGATGATCTGCCAGTGGAAAAGGACATTCCCCATGGCAGTAAAAGGCACTATACCCCGGCGGGGCAACAATCCAGTCATTCCACCCCACATCATTGAAGTCCACATATAACGGATGCCTTTTGCAACTGTATTTGTGGCGTTTACGCTGTTTGTGTTTCGCTTGACGCTTTTCTCTTTTATGCAGCGGGTGTCCCTTGCCATCATGCCCAAACGTCACTAACAATGGCCTGAGCTGAGACCAGCTATCTTCATCCTGATGTAAAGACCTGCTAATCCTAACGTGCCTCTTGGAGGCACTGTTTTCTTTGTCCAAGTGAACCACCTCTACCACAAACCCATGATTAGGTTGTCCATGTGCAATCCACCTCAAAACAGCTGGCGTTACATCAAAACTTTCCCATTTACTTGCATTATGATGCACCAACCTGGTGTCCAACAGTCTTGTGACAGGGTCCTTAGAGGTGGCTGTGGCTGGCTTTATAATTTCATAAATATTAATACGGTGATGGTAGCTGCTGTTATTCTCAAAGGCTCCGTGCACCTGCTTCCGAAAAATCTGGAGTTCAGCTGAGGTGATAGACTCCTCATTAGGGATGGAAGTTAAATTAAAGAAGAAACGCCGTGCTGTTTTCCCACTTGTTTCTGGCAGTTCTTCCAAAACTTCTAGTTTGATTAAACAGGGAAAATAAAATTTAAAAAAAAAAAAAAAAAGACAAAAAACGAAAAAATCAGAAACTGAGACAAGCAACCAAACCCCTTAAGATTATCTGTTGTTGGTAACTTTCAAATGACAGCTACCACATGTGACACACAAGATCTGAAAGACTTTCAGTCAGAAAATACTGTCTCCCTCGTTAGTTTGTTTATGTAAGCATGTATAGCATGAAGTTAAAAATGTTTCACTCATTGTTATGCATTTGGATTGGATACTGGTGGTCTTTGCCTTTCAGGTAGTTATCATTAGAAGCAAGAAATACAGAGCAATAATTTGGAATTCAAGGATATGAATGAGAAAACTCAAGCACTGTAGTTACTGGGGAATCATTAAAACTGGTGGAAGACTTTGGGTAACTATTGCAGTTCTGCTTTTTCTGAGAATATGGCTCTAAGATCTATCCCTTAAACTCCATTATGAAAACTATTACTCTGCAATTTAGGTGACTTACAAATCTCAGTGTATAGATTTTTGTATCTTTAATTAGAGACGGTGAACTCAATATCCATAACGGTACTTTATGAAGCACAACCCAGTATTTACCCAAAAGGGCCATACAGAACAGCAGGAAGAGTCAACTGCTAAAACAGGGGTGGATGTCAAAGACATAATTAAACAAAGTCACCTCCAAACAAGAAGTTTTTAAACCACCGAAACCAAACATTCAAGGAGTCACTAAACCCCAGGCCATTCTCACCTTTGAGTAATAACTGAATGGAACTTCAGTTACTACAGTTCATATATGTACAATATTCCCACGGTTGCTACGAAGTACATTGTTGCTACAGTCATTGAAGAAGTTAAAAGTATTTCCCAAAATAAAACTCTCTTATAGTTTTTAATTTTGGTGCTAAACATACCGAAGGGGGAAAATAAATCACTTTCTAAGGGGGAGTCATAACTGCTGTTAGCAGTTCTTGGTTGTGTAGCCATTCCCCTTTGAATCCAGTACAACTTTTTGCATCAGGTAAGGCTCAGCCTTATGGTATTTCAGGACCAGACCAGTATTTGCTAATATGCAAATATTTTGAATGGTCACAAGACAAACTTCTGCTTTCAAGAAGTTACTAATGCAGTGAAAATAGCAAAAAAATGGGAGTAATTTCTCTTCCAAACGTTGTAAAAGTTATAACATTGATTTTCTAACAAAATCAGCTTTCGCTAAAATTGTATGACTACTTCAAACTGCAGATTTTTACATTTGCTAAAACCTTATCAACTTTGCCCTTTCAGCTCCTCTCTCACCCAGCCCCTTGCCCACAATCCTTAGGTTTAACATTAATGACCTACGCACTGGCTTTTCACTATTAACTGCCAGGTGTTTACTTCCCATGTAGGGAAATGTGGATGAGGAGAGGTTAGGTTTCACCATTCATCTTCCCCACGATAAGGCTCTCCACGAAACAGCACATCCACTTCTCAGAGACCACCTCCTTTTCGAAACTTAAAAACTAATTAGTATCTTTTCTTGACCCAGTTTCATTCTAAAAGGAGGGGGAAACTGAGTGTTCATTACTTTTGCAGCGGGGCCACTGCACGGCAGCACCGGAGAGCAGCAGCCAGGAGCAATTACAACCTGGGGAAACGTCTCCCAAAAAAGCACGTGAGCGACACGCGCCCCACCGGCTCCACGGGCCCGGTTAATGCCACAGCCGCCAGGTCGGCTACGGGAGCTGGGAAACGCCCCCAGCTGCTGAGTGAGGGTCTGTCCCAGGGAGTCGGCTGCCTTGGGGAGCTGCAAGCGAGGAGGCGCGGCAGAGGTGCTGCTGGAGGCCTCGCAGGTGAGAGCCAAACGCGGTCACGGGGCTTCGGGCAGCCTGGGCACTGCGAGCCCCGGCGGGTCGGCAGCCCCCAAGGAGGTCGCGATTGATTGTCTTATTGATCTCTCACGGGGATTAGGATAAGGATTAGGAACCTCCGCAGCGGCCAGGCTCAGCCACGCATTAGGGAGCCTTCCCTGCTTTCTAGCCTTGCAGAAGAGCAGCGATCTGTAGGAACGCTTAACGCGGAATCGCACTGGTTTAGTGGGAAAAGTCAATAAACCAGGACCGTCCGGAGGACGGAGGGTGCAGAAAAGGGAGTGGGCAGAGCAAAAGCTCCTCAGCAGAGCCCATCGGGCAGCGCACCCGGCCGGGAGCCGCACAGCTCGAACCCCGCGGTACCGGCGGCAGGAATCCGCCCCCCGCTCCTCCTCCGGCCCTGCCCTGCCCTCCCCTCCGCTCCCGCAGCCCGCGGAGCCCCCGCCCGCCCGTACCTTCGTGGTGGAAGCTGCGGACGGTGTTGGCGCGGCTGGCCGCCCGCTCCAGCGGGAAGCCCAGCGCCGCCGGCTGCCCCAGCTGCTGCCCCGCGTGCAGACGGTAGAGGTCCAGCATGTAGGGCGGGATGACGACGTCCTTGCCGGGACTGGGCCGCCGCTTCAGGCCGAACATGTGGAGCAGGCGCAGCTCGAACTCGCTGAGCAGGTCCTCGGGGCGCTGCGCGGCCGAGGCGGCGCGGCTCGGCTCGCTGAAGCGCCGCCGACCCACCTCCGGCATGAGCCCGGCCGCGCCGCCCAGCAGCGCCTGGCAGAGCAGCAGCGCCAGGAGCGAGCGGGTCACGGCAACCATGATCAACCTGCGCGGAGGAGGAGGAGGCGATGGGAGCCAGTCAGCGCGGACACCGCGCCGGGGGAGGGGGGGGACGGGCGGGGACGGTCCGCAGGTGGGACTCACCCCGGCGCCGGGCCATGGCCGGCCGAGCCCCCGCCGCGGACCGGCCGGCGGAGTCCCCCGAGGGGCCGCTTCAGGTGTGCGGCGGCACCGAAATCCCCGTGGCAGGAGATCAAAGGGAGCGAGGCGGGACGGGGGAGCGGAGCGGGGTGCTCCGCAACAAAGGAGCGCAGAGGTGAAGGGGAGGAGGGGATGCGGCCAGGGGCACCGCTGGGGCCGGGGCGCAGGTGTGCGCCGGGCCGGGCCTCCCGCCGCCGCGGCCGGCACTGCTCCGCCGGCAAGAGAAGGGGCGGCTGCGCAGCAAAGCCAACTCCCCTCTGCACTCCCGTCCCGACCCCCGGGACTCCCTCCCCACACCCCGCCAAGCCGAGCTGCGGGGGCTCGGAGCCGGCTCCGCTTCCCCTGCGGCGCGGCAGGGGCTTCCCTCAGCGGAGGGAAAAGGAGAACTGTTTTCCCTTGGCGGAGTGAAAGAAGGGGAAGGAGAAAAATACATATCCTGCTACGTCCTTAGCCAAACCTACAGAATGACATTCTCCCCCGTGAAACTCTGGGCTGGATTATTACAATAGTAATAATAGTTATGATTAGTGTCCCGTCCCCCCTCTCTCTTCCAGAGCTCTAGCACCTCCGCCGTGGCCCACGGAGTCATCCTGCGGAGAAGGCTTTCAGCGGATCTGCGACCGCCGGAGCTATACCTGTGTGCAGCAGCAGGGGTTGTGTCTGCAGGAGGGTGTTCTGCTCTCGGGGTGTTTTTCCCGCATCACTTGGTGTTACTCCAAACTTCGCTGCTGCTCCTCTACAGCTGCCGAGCAGAAAATAGAAGTTCCCTGAAGTGCAGTCCGCCTCGGAAACATACTTTTAGCAGCTGGTTGAGGAGGCAGAAGGCAAGTCCTAGCCAGGGAAAAGGCTTCTCCCTTTTAAAAGCAGCGATCGTAAAGTTGCTTCTTCTTCTTCTTCCTCCTCCTCGCGTGTGTGTGCCTGCCCGTGAATGGGTCCCTACGTGTCTACGGAGTTAAAAGGCTCCTTTTCAAAAATGTCCTTTGCATCACGCTCATCAAACAGATGGACATTTACCGAGACTCCCGCAGCAACATCAAGATGAAGCTTGACTTGTCTCCGCTCCCTTAAAAAAGAAAGGAAAAAGGAGGGAGGAGGGTAA
>VZTX01020262.1:0-15224 GCA_013400915.1 Pardalotus punctatus | reverse complement strand
TCCACACCGGGGCTGTGCTGGCTCTCGTGGTGCTGGGGGCAGACCCCTGTGTTGGGGCTCTTGGGGTGTCCCCTGTCACTCGTGTCCCCTCTGGACACGAGCGTTGGTGTCCTTGAGTGCTGGTCCTGGGAGGGGATGTGACAGCCCCTCATTGTGCTGATGCTCCTTTGTCTCCTTGTGTTTGCCTTTGGGGTCATCATGCAAAAAATGTGAAGGGAAGAGATGAATTCCCTACTCGGGGATCAAACACCAACTTCATAATGTAGAGTTTACTCAATATTTGCTATGTAGACAGGAAAAGGAAAGGGTGTTCTGCTCTGTCCCTGTTTCTTAGGACAGACTTCTCGCAGGTAGGCAGCTGTATGTTGGAAACTCTCACAGTCACTTTTGGAAACAAGGTGTGAGGAAGATAAGTAATTTATTACTTGAATTTCTTCTGTGAATTAGATTCTATTTTTTTCAGATCACCAGATCATCTGTGCCTAAAATTAAATTGACGTTTTCAGTCCTGATTCTTTACATCTTTTAATTGGTGGAAAAAAAAGTTTGACCTTTTCTTTTGTCTACAGAGAATAAGCAGAACAGCAATGGATTTACTTTTATTATGGTAATCGTTTTGTTTCAAATACATTTTAGAACAGGGCATGTATAACTGTATCTGTTTCTGTAATTCATTCTTATTCCTGATTTCCCCCAGGCATTCAGGCAGTTCTTCTTCCTAATGCTTCGTTGTACCAGCTAATACTGTAATAGCAATTTGTGGTTCTATAGCACCTTTACACTGAAACAGTCAAAAATAGGCCCTGGGAATTTTTATCATGTCACACATCGTTCTCCAGTAGTTAGAGGGTTTTTGCAGCTGCATGTATTTACAGCAGCCCCAGTCGCTTCCCCTCCAGCAGTTCTGGCACTTTCAGTAGTTCTGTCTCGGTCAGAATTATGAACAAGGATAAATAAAAGCTCTCCAGGGGAGCATCCCGAGGGAGCAGGCATTCCAAGGCCTTTCATTTCAGGGAGCCATGTCCTATTGACAAACCAGATCTAACAGCCACATCTCCTGCAGATTTCCCTGGGAAATGGGATTCACTGGAAGTCTTGTTCTCTGGAAGTTTGTTCTTTGAAGAGATTTGGGGGCTCAGGTCAGGTTGTGCACACTATTTAAGATTTACACCTGCTGAAAAAGGAGCAAGAAGAAAATGAAGAAGAAAGGGATATTTAATGAAATGTTGTTAATGAGAAATGAAGAGGAGTCTTTTGTCCCTTTGTGTTTTTTTTTTTCCTTCCCCCCCCTTCCAGTTTCTCATTTCGGATGAATGAAAGCATCTCTATGTGCCTGAAAATATGGCATGTTTGTGGCTGAGCTCCTGAATCTTACGTACTGTGAGACTTGAATGAACCTGGACCTACCATCATTTACCGTTTCTTAGTTATCTAATGGAGAACAGTGTTTTTCAGATGAACTGAGACGTCCGCAGTTCAGGTCGTGCCTTGTGCCACTCTAAGCATCCCTGGGGACCAAGTGGTTAATTTTGTTGAAGTTTGGTTTGGTTTTTCAGTGCCTGTAGAAGTGTCCTGTCTGTTTTCCCACTGAAGTGGGTGGGTATAGGGTCCCGGAGCCTGGCAGCCACACAGTCCCTGCAGACATTGCCATGGTCCCTGGGGACATTGCCATGGTCCCTGCGGACATTCTGGTGGTCCCTGCGGACATTCTGGTGGTCCCTGCGGACATTCCCGTGGTCGCTGGGGACATTCCCGTGGTCCCTGGGGACATTCTGGTGGTCCCTGCGGACATTCTGGTGGTCCCTGCGGACATTCTGGTGGTCCCTGGGGACATTCCCGTGGTCCCTGCAGACATTGCCATGGTCCCTGTGGACATTCTGGTGGTCCCTGGGGACATTGCCATGGTCCCTGGGGACATTCCCGTGGTCCCTGGGGACATTCCTCTCTGCTGGTGCAGGGCCCAATGGCCCCATCACCTCTGCAGCTGATGCTGGAGTCTGTGCCCTGAGCTGCTGATGGAAATGTGGTTCATTTCCATGGCTGGTAATTAATTTGCTTGTTCTTTGCAGCCCCGAGATCTTTTTGCTGTGGCTTTAAAAGGAAAGAAGGAGCAGTGGCAGCTGTGCTGTGCGAGCAGTGACCAGGAGCGGGGACACACGTGGTGCTGGCGTGTGGCAGCGCGGAACAACGGATCAGCTGTGGGTGAAACGTGCTCATGGTGTCTCTCCGGGGCTGCAGAAATCCCTCAGCAGTTTTGGCTGTGTCTGCAGGTCTGTGAAAGAGGGAAATACAAGCACACCAGGTCTCTAAGATGTGCAGTCTCTCTCCTCCATAGCCCGTCCCCCACGGGAAGCAGCTGGATTTGGACACTGCGTTCTCCCAAGCTGTCCACAGGGATCCTTCCCTGCCTCAGACAGAGTTTTGAGGCACAGGTTTCCCAAATGCAGTCAATGGCAGTGCAGTGATGATATTTAAAGTTTTGAAATACACATTGCATGGATGGCAATGATTGATAAATGTTCCCCTGGCTTCTGTTTACTCCTTATCTTCCAGCCTTGACCTGCCTCCTTCCCGCTGGCCTGACCAACGGGCGCTGCTCTTCTTGAGCCTGGTGTAAGTGGTTGGAATGTGTGAGGATGCTGCTGGCAGAGCCAAACCCTGGTTAGGGCTTTATCTCCTTGATCCTGACAGCACTACACTTCTGCACCCGTCTGTTTGGAGAGCTCGGAGGAGATAAGGGAGTCAGGGCTCAGTGGGAAGCAGCAGCGTGAGGGGGCAGGAAATGGAGTAGGGGATGAGCTGCATGATGAGCAGGAGAAAATACTGTATGAATATTAAGTTTTGTGAATGGCTGCGATAAAGTTCATGTATTTACACAGTCCAGATTAGATACCTGTATTTTATAGGAAGAGAGGGAAAGTTATGCTTTGTAAAACTCTTAAAGGACACCAAAGGCACGGATTTTTTTAATCATTATTTTTATAACTGAGACATGAGCCTATTCTGTGGGTAGGGTGGGTTTTTTTTTTTCCTAATGGAATGTCAGTGCCATTTCACAACTTCTCATATTTGTCATATTTCTCTTATCTTATTCCATCTCTGAACAAAAATATATGAGAAAAAGTTCTCTTGACCTGCTTTTTTTTTTTTTTTTGTGTAGAAGTCATAGTGTGTTTGAGTGAAGATTACAGCATTTATGTTTATTTGTTATTACTTGTTCAGAAAAGGTATTAATGAATGATATGCACCCACGTTATTGCCAATAAAACTTTCTTTGTAAATAGTTCACATGTCTGAGCAGATACGTCAGTAAATCCCAGCCAGTCTGGATCGGCTGGTGAGAGCCTGGCTTCCTTCTGAGAGGGGAAAGGAGGCTCTGGATTCTGTGGGCAAAGTCTCCGCAAAGTTTCCAGCCCAGGAGGTGTAGTGGTGACCCCGTAAGTCAGTGCTGTGTGTGGAAGTTTTTAAAACTTTATTACAAAGTGGCTGAATTAAATTGTACGTGTCCAAGTTAGGAGCTCCCTGCCAGGGTGGAGCAGGGCAGGTACAATTTGTGAGAGCAGTTCTGAGCCACCTTAAGGCCACACAATAAAGAAGCATTTTGCAGGAAGAAGCTTTAGCTATGTCGACACATTATTTATCCCCTGTAAGTGCTCCAACATTTCTGCCATTTTCACTTGGTTTCTTTTTCAGGTTCCTTTTGCTTGACTTGAACACATGGAGGTGGCAATGGACTGCAGGACATGGTGTTTTTTAAATGCTGAGCTCAAGTAGTAAATATTGAACCGAACAGTGCTCTGTCCTGGTTACGAGAAGAAGGAAAGGTGTTGGGTGCTCTGTTTGGAGACACCACAAAATGTCCTGCAGGCCTGGGGAGCGTGGCCCTGGGCTGTGGTGACGAGGGAGCTCCACACACACACCGCCTTCACTGCGGTCACTCCAGGCTGCTGGTGCTGGCCCTGCGTGGCCCCTGCCCCCCTTCTGAAACCCCACCGGGTTTGGTGAAGGTGCGGTGTGTTATGGGTGTGGGGTGTGCTCCCTGTCCCCGTCCCTGTCCCCATCCCTGTCCCCGTCCCTGTCCCCATCCCTATCCCTGTCCCTGTCCCCATCCCTCTCCCCATCCCCGTCCCCCGGAGCCCAGTCCGGCTCCTGGCGGATGTGCCGGGTGCACCCGTGGTTTGCTCGCCAAGCTGCTGCTGCTGGAGGCTCTGAGGCTGCTGGTTTGTGTTCCCCTCGTGATCCTGCCACGCTGGACAACGTGTCCCCAGGGGCCTCGGTGACAAGCTGGCCCTCACTGGAGGCACTGCCCGGAGCCGCTCGTGCGCTGGGACCCGCTGGGCTCTGTCCCCATGGGTGTCCCCGCGCGAGGGCAGAGCGTGGGCACGAAGGCAGGATGGCTCCTGCAGGAGCTGGGTGCCTCCTCCAGGACTCTGCCCGTGCCTTGTCCATCGGGGAAGCTTTCAGCTGCAGCTGTGCAGGTGCAGCGTTTAATGGGCAGGTGATGTTTGTTTTGCGTTGCGAGTGCATCGTTGCCCTCTGAGCAGTGTAAATTTAGCTCCCTCAAACCTGCCCTCCTGGGGCTGAGATTTGTGTTTGAACTTTAGTTGAAAGGAATATATTGATTAGGCTTTGATTTGGTTCCTCCTTGCTGAAAAGACACCAGATAATGACTTTACCTGCCCTTTCCTCTTTTATTAATTTAATGGAGTCCCCTCATTCCCCTTTTTCCCCTCAATGCCATTTTGCCTGGAAGTCTGCAGGACTGTGAGGAGAAATACAAGAAAAAGCAGTTGTCACACTGCAAACATGATTGATTCCATAAGTAACTCCCTTGGCAAACCTGTGAGGCTTCACTGATGTCAATTAGTGCTCTCTCTTGTAAACAGGGGCATGTCCAGTTTACACTAATGGACTGAAGTACCTGCTTGTTGCCTTCTGCAGAGAAAAGGCATGGAGGAGGATCTGGGTTTTATAGATATAAAATAGCTGTCTGGTTTTTTTTTAGAGATGTGAATAGAAATTGTCTTGACCTATTTGTTAAATTGTCTTTTTTTACCTCCTCTCACAGTGACTCAAACTGAGAAATCTCTTGACTTTTATCTTGACAAACAGAAAGCACCCAAGGGTCAGCCTTGCCACACATGGGCTGCAGCTCAGCTCCAGGCTTGCTCCAGCCCACGAGATCTGACCAGATTTTGGAGGTAGGGCTGGTAAATCCCAATTTCACTGCGCAGACCAAAACGAAAAGGGGGAGAGGGAGGGATGCTGTGGATTTTCTTACCTAAAGCAAGTGCTTTTTGCTTTTCACCAAATAAGAAGCTGCTTCTCTCTGGCTTTGTACAGAACCTAGAATTCAAATTGCTTTCAGCATAGGGACATGTCTGTCTGTAGGCTCTCTGCCCCCTGATGTGGGTGCAGGCTGAGCCCCATGACACACCCAGGCAAACAAAACCCTCGGATATCAGCCCGCACTTTACTGCAATTAACAGTACATTGGCTGGGAGTTCCTCTTTCCTCACAGATCAGTCCTGGGGAATTCCCCCTCATCATCCCTGATGGAATTTTCACTTCAATATTCCTTTCCTTCATTACAACAGAAATGTCAGGGGCATTCCTGGGAGTGTTCATCCTCACACACCCAAAGGCCTGTGAGGAACATGTGTGAGGTTAAAATAAGATATTGGTTCTCAGGATTTTTGCTGAAAAGGAGTATCTTCAGGGGTTATCTGTGGAGGGAAGATTTGGTCAAGTCTTAGATTACCTCCAGAACAAGAGTAAATGGCTATTGATTACCTCCTAACAAACCTCTAAAACCTATTTCCTGTGCTTTTGCAGGAGAAAATGTGTTTGCCTTGAGTTTCCCTGGTTCTGCATGTCTTCATTGCCTTCAGAGGTCCATGGCTGAATTTCACTGGTACCCTTTTATTGAGGAAAGAGTGTTTAATATGCCCAGCTGGAAGAAGAGAAGACCTCAGACTGCAGATCTTCTACAACAGATGGAGGAATCGTACTACTCAAGGGGATGTTACTGCTGGAGGAGCACGGTAGGCTTGGGAACAGCCCCTTCCTGTGCAACGGTGCTGCAACTGCTGCAGGCTGAGAGCAGCAGAACCAAAATAGCCCTGGTTGCCATGAGGACCCCCTGGCCGAGTCACTTGCTTTGTTTCTCGGTGAGGGAGGTGCAGGAACACCCTGTGCTCTGTTTGGTTCTGTGGGGAGAGGTTTCCTTCCCCAGAGCTGCCACAGCTGAGGAGAGCTCCTGCTCCACTTTTCATTGCTGCAGTTCTGGTCGCTGTGTTGGGAATGTTTGGTTATTGCACCCTGCCACTGTGATTATTTTCATGGGAAGATGCCTCAGTGCAAGCTTTGAACTCTTTCAGAAGGTATTTCTCTGGCATTGCTGCTGAATAGAAGAACCCTGGCAGGGAAGGGCACAAGTGCAAGCTCCTGAAAAGGAGGGTGTCATGTGCTCCTTCAGTTCCTCACACCACACTGGGATAATGTTGTTTTACACCTTCTATTTCACCTTCAGATTGGCACAAGCCATCTTTGACACCTGCACTGAGCTGTACAAACAGCCCTGGGGACGTCTCTGGTGGCTGCTTGTTTGAGCCCTTTCCTTGGGTCCCCCAAAGCACAATGCTGTGCTTTTCAGGGGGTTGTGTTCGATTTTCTCACATGTGCCACGCTCCTGCCTACTTCAATATTTAGTGGTCTCAGGTCTTCTGCTCTGAAGGAGAAAGAAGGTGGTGCCGCAGGCTGAGCCTGGTGCTGGCCCCAGGGCTGCTGTCCTTCGCCTCCCTGGACGTGCTGGGGGTCCCTGGTGGGAGGTGCTGGCCTGAGCAGCCCCAGCAGGGTCTGTGGGAAATGGGCACAGCAGAACAAAACACCTGCCTTCATGTTTCTTGTTTTGGTTGGGAACCGATTCTTGTGAATTGGGACTCTGAATACTGAGCAGTAAATATTTATGAAATGTAATGGCCAAGACTAAATACATTCATTAGCATATTTATTTTTATTGAGTTGCTGCTTTGTGTGTCTGAGGAAATTAGCAAATTGCTTCTATTTGAACTGCTATGTACAATTTTAGGACTGGCATTTTTAGTCTCACATCACTCTGGATTTTGGAATTAGGGTCAGGTCATGTGTCCTCCCCCAGCCCCAAAATAGGTTTATGAATAATAAAAATTCAATAAATCCATGCTCTTCTCCAGAGCCCGAGTTACCCATCTGCATCCTGCTTGGTGCCAGGAACAGGAGGTGAGGGCTTCTCCTGGGAGCGTGGTTCTGCTCCCTGCTCTTCAGGGGATGCGGGCAGGGAGCCGGGGCTGCCTCAGCTCATTCCCCGGCCGGGGGAGCAGCTCCGGCCGCCCTGCTGCTGGACATCCTCAAGGGCCGTGTCCTGTGCTGGAGCCGAAGTCACCCCACGGCTCCAGGGTGCCCCTGTTTCCCTGAGGAGCTCCTGTGGCCGGGCAGGAGCGGTGCAGACGTGGGGATCGATGGCTGCGTTCCCCGGCAGCGCGTGCAGTGTCTCCACATCCCGCAGCCAGGGCGCGGTTGTAGCTTCACCCATCTCTGATGGTTTTCAGGAGTCTTTGGTTTTCTGTCGGTGTGTCGGTATGTTCCTTCCTGCTGCACACTGGCATATCGAGATAAAGACAAACAGTCCCAGCAAATGACTGTCACAGATCTGGTGTCCCCTCTCTGGACCCTGTACTCTTTGTCTCTCAGCTCTTCCCTTCTCCAGGGGCCCATGGATGGTGCCTCCTCTGTTTGCTGTAAATCCACACAGATGTGTTAAACATCCCGCCTGGGCTGGGGCTGGAGGAATCAGCACAAAAGCTGGAAAAAGGCTGAGTTCCCAGCCCTCCTGACTGTGACAGGCGCAGCTCTGCTCGCCCAGAACCGTGGCATGTGTGTGACTGGAGCAGCAATCGGAACAGTTG
Source organism: Pardalotus punctatus (assembly GCA_013400915.1). NCBI lineage: Eukaryota > Metazoa > Chordata > Aves > Passeriformes > Pardalotidae > Pardalotus > Pardalotus punctatus. The sequence goes on along the minus strand of VZTX01020262.1, from coordinate 7,278 downwards.
GCTCCCAGGAAAACAGTTTGCCTAGGAACAGGTTTCTGCTGTAGATATTTAACTGCAACACAACCAGTGTCAGAATGAAATGAGCTGCTCTGGTGAAGCTCCAGGATGGGCTGGGACATGGAGGGGGAGCTCTGGGAATTGGGAGCAGAGGGGAACAGAAGGTGTGAAACAAAAGTGTGACATAAAATCACCGTGCAGCAAACGTGGGACAGAGGAACGGGCAGTAAATGGGATGAGGAGGAGGGAGGAACAAGCACACGGGTGTGGGGCCACCGTGGCCACAGCAGGGTGGGACATGGCAGTGACCATGAGCTCTCCGAGGGCCGAGCGTGGCCCGGCCAGGGCTGCAGCAGTTCTGCTGTGCCCATACAGCGCCGCTGGAACTCTGCCCTTCTCAGCCCTGCTGCTCATTCCCGCTCTGGCAGCAGCTGACAGCTCCACGTACACCAATTAATTCTGTTCGGGGTAGCTGTGCCGTGATCTAAACCCATCATTTAAACTCCTTGTTCCCAGCTTTCAGCTCTGTGTGATGTTTTGCTCTGTTTATTTGTTGTTTTGTAAATTGTTTCCTGTCTGCCTCACTAATGGGACAAACGTTCCAGCAGGAGTGGCAGGATTTGGAGCATTACCTGCTTTAATATTTATCAGTTGCCTGGTCTGAAGCGGTACCGGGGCCCTGGGGAGCTCTGTGGTTCTGGGAGCACCCGGCACAGGCACCCGGGGACATCTGGGGCAATGGAGGGTCTGACCCTGCTGGGGCTGCTGGTGCCTCCCCCTCGGCCAGGACACCCCATGGGCACCCACGGACACACTCCGGGCTGTTTAAAACAAACGTCACCCCGTGTTCGCCATTGCTGGGGCTCTTGCCTCCTGGTTGTTTACACAGTCAAATCTTTTTGCTGAATGTGACTGAAACTTTGTTTTATTTTTATTCCCAGGGAATAACCTGGGCTCACCTGAGCTCGTGGCTGGAACCTGGTTTGGCCCAGAGCCAACGCTGTGGGCAAAAGCTGGGCACAGGCAAGAGGCCACTTAAGCCAGGACACTCTCTGCCCATCTGATGCCATTGAGCTCTTGGTTGCATTGACTGAAGCACCGAAGTGCCTGGATCTAGGGACTGGCAGCCCAGCCCAGATCTCCTGAACTCTTTAGAACTCAGGTTTTAAAGGTGCTGAACATGTGGTAGACAGCATTGGGGGTTGGAGTGAGATGGTCTTTAAGGTCCCTTCCAACCATCCTGTGATTCTATGACCGTGCTTTACTTCCTAGAAAAAGTCATATTGTATTTTCAAAGGAAAGGCTACCCAAAGCTGGATCCTTTCAAATGGAAAATAATTTCGTTTGCTCCCAAGATCATTAGGCAGGGCTGGGAGAAGGGAGTTGTGGTGGGCAGGCAGGACATGTTTGGAGCTGAGCGCTGGAAAACTCCCACATTTGCTGCTGCCCTGTAAACAGAAAGTGGTGAGAACATTTGTGACATTTGGAGGGACATTGCTGCCATCTCGGGTCACCCCCCTGGCTTTGGGGCAACACCCAGTACATTTCACTGTTTTTTCTAAACTGCCAGACACCACTTGTGTAAAATAGAAATTGTTCCCAATGTCAGGAATCAGCTTTGCTTGTGCAGGAATCACATATTTTGTTCAAGGGCACGGGCAGTTTCCCCCCGAGGGTCAGCCCTGTGCCTGCTGCCTCCGCAGGGTGCTCTGGGGTGGGGGGTGCTGCCCTCCTCACCTGAGGCTCTGTCCATGCACTGGTCCTGCAGACACGGGTTTGAGAAAGGGTTTATGTACCAGAGCCGTGAGCTGCGCACGGACTCTGAGCACAAACCTTCTGTTTCAGTGGGGGATTCTCTGATTTCTCTGTAGAATTCCTTCATGCCTATTTTTCTCTTCGTTTTGCTCTGGTTCTCATTTGTTTTAAACACCAGCAGAGGCACAGTCTGGGTCCCTTCGGCTCCTTGGCCCTGTGCAGATGATGCTGAGGCTGTGAAAGTGCCAGGGTTTTATACGAGTTTCCCACTGACACCACAGGAAAGACCTTGCAACCCAAATGCTCTGCCTTGATTGATTCCTTCTCATTACAGCCCTGAATTATTTGCAGAGGGAAATGACAAGGCGTTATTTTCTCATGGTGCTTTATCTTTCTACAAAATGCACCCAATGAAGCTGCTAATGGAAAAGCTTTTAACCTGGAGCAGAGGGTGATCCATGTCCATCCGGGTGAGGTGTGATGTGCAGTGCTGACGAATGCTCTGGGCTGCAGCAACCTGCTGCCACCTTCCCAGCTGTCCCCAGGGCACTGGGGAGATGGACCAGACAGCCCAAGGTGACTGGCACAGCAGCGGGGATGAACTGTTTGCTTCAAAAATTGAAGAGAACAGAAAGGACAAATTCATGTCCCTGCTTTGGAGGCAGAGATGCTTCATGACATGTCCTGGTTTCACCAGTGCGGTCCAGAGAACCCAGTCACCTGGAGGGATGGTGCTGGTTATACTCCATGGCAAAATAAAGAAACAGATTCCCAGGGGCAAGGGAGGAATTATTGGGTGAAAGTTTCCCTTCCAGCCAGAGGACCTGGGATGGGGCACTTCCAGGTGCATCCTGGCCTACAGCATTTTCTAGTGATGAAAAAGCAGGCTGGCTGGGCATTTGGGGAGAGAGATGCAGCTCTAAGGAAGAAGATAAAGAGCTTCTGCAAATATTTATGTACAGAAAATGGAAGGAATGGTAACGAACTCATTTACAGAGGAGCTGGATGTGTTTGTGTGTTTGGAGCAGGTGCAGGAAGGGGCCGCTCACCCCAGACTCAGCTGGTTCAGGGGATACCCACTGACATGTCCAGAGCTGAGGGGAGAGGGTTTTGCGCTGTTCCCTCCTGCTCCAAGTCCCAGGGCTCCCCAGGGCAGTGTCGGGGCTGGGCACTTTGGTGCCCTGGGGGTGATGCTCCCCCGTGCCCCTGCCGTGGCCATCAGCACCTCCCCGTGCCCGCCCACACCCTTATTTACTCGGCAGGGAAGGGCAGGGCTGTGGTGGGCAGCGGGTGCTCCCTGCTCCTTTCCCAGCCCCCGGCAGGACGGTGCTGACCCTGGCTCCCTGCTCACCCCCCCGGCTCCGGACAGTGGTCACCAGCACGAGGTAGGAGCTTCTGCTCTGGGGCTTTCCATGGGGACAGGGGTGGGTGGGTTCCCTGGTCATTGCCGGGGATTGGGGATGGATACAGCGGGTGCAGACCTGGGGGTGGAAGGGCTGAGTCTCATCCCTGGCCTGGAGAAGGGATGCAGTGAGGATGGAGATGGCTTTAGGTGGCCTTGCAGCCCTGCGGTGCTGGGGTGCTCCAGGAGCAGGGCAGGCTCCCTGGGCAAGCCAGCAGCCCACAGATGGATTTCATGTTTTGAGATGACCCTGAGCCCATTTTCACCTACAGTGTAAATTTGTTCCCTCCAGTGTTTCTACTAAAAGGTGCAAATATCTGGGAAATTCCATATTGTGCAGTGACCTACTTTACAGCTTNGCACGCGTCCTCTTTTGTCGGTTTTTTTTTTTTTTTTTTTTTTTTTTAAGTACTGGGAAAACTGCCAAAAAGTCAGGTCTTAATTTTTCTGAGGCTGGGTGTTCACTGCTGCCTGTCTGTACGGGAGCAGCAGTGGGGGGTGAGTTTGCAGCCTGGGCTTGGTGTCCCCTGGGGAGGTGGGAGTGCAGCAGCCTTGGCTTCGTGGAGCCTGCCCAGGTTTTCCACCTCTTGGTTTTCAGCCAGCCCCTGGTAACAAAATTCAAACTTTCAGCTGCTGCTCCTTAAAGCCTCTGTTTGGCACCTCAGTGCCAATGACCCTCAGGGTGTGGGGGTGCTGTGGCTGTGCTGGGAGTCCATCCCTATGACCATCCGTCCTGAGCTGGCCATCAGGCTGGTTTTCCTCTGGGCACTGCAGGGTCTGTGATATTTTGAAGCAGAAACAAGTTGGGCTCTTCAGTAACATTAATTTTTCCTGGGTGCCTGTGGTTATTTGGGTTTAGAAGGAAGGAAAATAATTCAACTGAGCATGGCAAGGAATCAGAGTTGTTTTCCATAGCCATCTTTGAGTCCTGCTCGAAACATAAACGAGGAGTGGGAGGAGGTTGAGGGGTTGCAGTTCCAATTAGAGACCGTCTGCTCGAGTTCACTGCTGCAGGTGATTTGTACCAAACGCTGGCAGGGCTGTGGATGCCTCAGCTGGCTGGGGAGGGAAGGAGGTCAGTGCTTACCTGAAATATGCCGGTTATTAGCTGTGCTGCTTGCTGTTTCTGCAAGGCATCATTTAAAAACAATTTTTCTGAATTGCACCATCTGGAGGGAGGAAAAAAATCCATTAAGTATTTCCACGAGGCCCGGCGCTCTCCCCGGCAGGCAGTGCCGTGTGCGGCTCCTGGCGCCCTGCTGTTCCCGGATCCTGGATCTGGACAAAGCCGAGGGCTGGGGCACTCCCGGCTGGGTGTGCAGGGAGTGCTGGCACCCTTGGCTGGGGAGGGACGTGGTGCCCTCTCCTCCTGTTGTGTCCCAGCCGGGTGGCACCTCAGTCACCTGTGCAGAGAGCGCCTGAGCTGGGTCTCCTGGAAGGATTCTCCTGGAAGGATTCTCCTGGAAGGATTCTCTTGGAAGGATTCTCCTGCTCCCGTGCCGGTGGGAGATGCTCGGGGATGGGGCTGGGGCCGGTTTGGTGACAATGGAGGCCTCTCATGCATAATTTTTTTCACCTGACAAGGCTGGTGCAGGAGCAGCACAGGTCTGCAGCATTCCTTGTGCCGATTCCCTGCCTTGAGGGATCTGCTGGGTGGTTTCAAAAGCCTTTTCAGCTGTCACCAAAATCCCACCTTGCTTGTTGTCCGGGATTTCAGTTTTGCTGGAGCTGTAGATAAACTGAAGGTGAACAAAGGGAGGATTTGAGAAAGGCCAAGCCCAGCTTTGCCTTTGCTGCCTCCCAGCACGGTGTCTGACACCAGCTGGCAAACCTGTAAACACAGAGCCCACAGCCGTAATTATCCTTCCGAGAGCCCATCTCCGAGCCGTTAAATTGGTGGTGAATTGCACCTTGAAAGCAACTCAGGGCACAACAGCTTATCCTTCCCCTGCCCCCCAGCCTGGGGACAGCAGCACATGTCCCTGCAGCCTGGGGACATGAGCCATTCTTTGTGCAGCCTCCCAGGAGCCGGTCACGCATCGGTGCTGGTTTGTGCCGCCGGTGAGAAGGGAAACGCCGCCGTGACCTTTGCAAGCGGGTTCTTCCCTTTGGTTAAAAAACTCAACCATGCACATTTTCTGATGAGCTGTTTGCCATTGAGTTTCCTCATCAGAATAAATTCAGAGACCACCCAGGCAGGCACAGCAGTGCCCCGGCATGGTCTGGGATGGCCCAGCGGTGCCTCCAGCCCCGCTCCTCTCTGGAGGCTCCTGGTGTGGAGAAGATGCTCCACTGACATTTCCTGCTCCAAAGCCACGAAGGCCAGCTCCCTGAAGGGGGTGTAGGTACTGTGTGAGCCGAGGGCTTGTCTGGCATGTGTTTTCGGGATTTATTCTGCAAGAGGAAGAAGCCCAGAGTGTCCTTGAGTCCCAGAGACTCCACAAACTGGAGCTTATGTGAAGCAAAGGACCTCCGTGGGTTTTCTTTCTTGTCTGCTGTAACAGGAATAACTGGTGGTTTCTCAATCACATCTTCATGTCTGACCCTGTTGCCCTGAGTCAATGAGCCTGTACTGGTGTCTTTGGGCTCTCCCCAGTCTCTGCCTTTGCACAGAGCATCCAAATGTGGGATCCCCATGGGGAGCAGGTTTACAGAGCAGAGTGGCTCTTCTGCTCTCTGCATGTGAGCAGTGGAAGGTGACAGTGAGGTGGCAAAGGCTTTGCCCCTTTTCCTTTGCCCCGTGCTGCTCAGCCCTGTGACCCCAGCCGCGGGGCTGGCACCGCCCTGGCGCCTCTCGCTCCGATGCTGGTTTTTGACACACGTGTGGATGTGGCACTTGGGGATGTGGTTCAGTGGTGGGAAAGGGTTCTTAGAGTGCTTTTCCAACCTGATAGATTCTGTCACTGATTGATTATTCTGCATTTCAACGTCCCTGTAGCTGAGTGACTTCACCAGCAATTCTTCTGTTCTTTTCCCATCTTCCTTCCATGCCTCCCCTCGTTAATGTGGCTGCTCAGAGCCGGTCCTGCTGAGCTGGCTGTGTGGGGCAGGGCTGTGAGCTGGGGTTGTTCCAGCAGCACCACGAGATGTTCCCAATCCCGTTAGTGTGGGATCGTGGGGGAGGCTCAGAGTGTGTGAGCCAGGAATGTAGGCAGGATAAATGCTCCTTCGTTTCGCTTGCAGGAAAATGTCCCCAGGAAGGAACAGCCTGGTCTGCTCTGTGCTACCTGTGCTTTTCAGCTGATTGAATTTCATTGATCAGGTTAATATTGAGCCCTTGTGCAATTACTGGCAAAGAATGGAATATAATTTTTTTTGCCTTGCTTTTGAGTTGTAGAAGGAAGGTTTATATTTCAAATGGTCTTTTAATCACACAAGCAGGCTCTTAAAAAAGTCCCTTTAATTTAGGGCAGGCTGGAAGGGTACAGTTCTTCAGGTTTTTCTCCAAGTAAAACTGTCTTTAAAATTTTTTTTTCATCCTGAGCTATAGCTAGAGAAGGCATTAGTCTTCATTACAGAATAAGCTTGATGTAAACCTATGTGGCCTCTCTGTGACCAAAGCAGTCTCACTGTGTAGCTCAGTGCAGGATTGGGAGGGCTGGTAGCCATATGTAGGTTTGATTTTGGTTTTGGTTTTTTTTTCATTCTTGGCTTTGTAGCTGTTCAAAATGTAACTGTACAGGTGCAGGTTTGTTTTTAAAATGGAAATAATCCCTGCTTTCAGGTCTCAGCTGCACTAAGAGTCTGTTGGCAGGCTAAGGGCAGGCTGGGGACATGGGGCAGGGGTTTGTGGGAAGGACAGATGGCATCAAGCAGAGAAGGGGAAGGTTTTACTGAGGTTTGTTTCAGGGTACTCTCAAACAGGGTCAGAAACCTGCTGCTTTTGCATGAAATTTAAATGTTGAATTTAAGTGAAATTTTGAACATCTAAGATCAATTCAAATGTTTTCTATGCTAAATCTGTTGCATTCAAAATAACAACAAACATGGAAATTGAAAACTATGGGATGCCTGTTTTGACACTTCTGACAGCCTTTAATGATATGTTGTCAATGGATTCGTTAAACGTGGTTTGAATGCAGGACCGTTCTGCAGAGAACAGCAGGTTCAGGTGGCTGGGCTGG